>CM018681.1:15128702-15388702 GCA_009363875.1 Mikania micrantha
GCTGTAATTGAAGAAGTGCGTGGAGGAGGAGAAATGTAAAACTCAGGAATAAATGTAGGATCATTAATCTCCTCCAGCTCAGCTTCACTCTATCTCCTCTTCCTCTTCAGAAATCTTCCTCCTATCCAAACATCCTCGACTCATCAGGAGTATCCTCTGAGTCTGAGCTTTCAGCACCCTCACCTCCAGCCTCACCACCTACATCCTGTGAATCATAAGAATCCTCTCCATCCTCTGCAGATGTAAACTAGTCATATCATATGGAGTAGGTACAGTGGCTGTAGAAGTAGCCATAAAATCTAACTCCAACAAAGAATCAATATCAATATCCTCTCCTCTACAGTAGACATGCCAACTCCACCACCAACACTCACACCACCAGCCTCAATCATGCTCACATTAGCAGTAGTAATGATATCATCAATAACAGTACTCACCACAACAGTGCTTGCAGCTTCAGTGCTCATAGCAACTATACTCATACTAACACCAGCACCAGCACCACTATCACCTGCACCATCATCACCATCACCACCTGCACCATCACCATCATCACCACCATCATCAGGAACAATAATGTCCTCCACCTCAGAATCTGAATCAACGTGTCTCCATCTCCGACCAACTGGAGCTATGAGATCAGGCCTCAAAAGATGACCAAACAACGAGCGAACGGTAGGCTTCCTATCCTTGCCTCTGTATGACATTACTCTATTAAGAGTAATATCATTCATGTGCTCGAATCAAATAAAGTCTGGAGAAACCTTTGGCAAATCAGGAAGCTGAGCATCAACCAGATGCTGGAGAAACCGAGGATACATAAGAAATTTCTTGTCTCTCTTGAGTGTCACATTCTCCTTCATGTGCGAGAAGACCATCTCTGAGAAACTGAATGGTCGGTTAAGCACCAGGGCGATGAAGGCACACTGTATAGTCTCCCTCATATCATCGAATTCACCTCTCCTGGACCCAAGACAGTGGATAAGCACATGGGCTATATACTTGAACTGCGGAGACATATAAGCTTTGTTGAGAATTCCAGCTCCAAGATCACCTTCGTACTTGCACCTCATGAAGCAGCCACGAACTAAATATCGATCGAGCAGATATGGCTGATCTGGTGTATCTTGGAATCCACATACTCTCCTGATGTGCTCAGCAGAGATAACAACATCATGTCCAAGTACTTTCCATCGAATGACCGCAGGCTCTACTTCACAATCAATATCAGCAGACGACCAGAAGTCCTGTTGGTGAGAATGATATAGCACATGCATAGTCGAGATGGCAATAAAAATCCTGGAACGCCTCAAAAATGTGATAATCTTAGTGAAATGTCCGGAATTAGGCATGTTTAGATCCAGGTGAGCACATATGTTGTTCTTGGTCACCGACTTGTATCCTACCATACTGAAAAAACAGAGAAAATACATGTTAGTACAATTCATTCGCCGAATGAGCTATTCGCAGAATGAATCATTCACCGAATGAGTCATATTGGTCGAATGATCCATTAACCGAATGAGCTTCATTCGCCGAATGAGCCATTTGTCGAATTGTGTCATTCGGCTGTCAGTTAAAATTCAAACTCCATTTGAAAAGATGATCAAATCAGTTCACAAAAACCATATCAACACATTCAGAGACCACCGATTAGGCCTTTTAATAAAGACATTAGGTGATTTAGAGTTCTATTTAGTCATCTATTTAAAGGGCGATTCTAAAACCCTAAAACCCTAAGTTACGAGCTGTTTTGAGCGATTCATCGGTCAAAAATCGATGATGTTTGATCCATGATTACCTGTAATGATTAGTAGATGAAATATCAGTGAGAATATAGAATAAATCACAGAAAACCCAAGAAACATGTGAAAACGTGTGATTCAGGAGAATGACACACAGTTAAGGACGATCGAATGAGAGGGTGAGAATGAGGGTAGTTCGGCCGATTGAATGTTCATATAGGGTTAATAATTCGCCGAATGAAACCGGCGAATGAGATGTTTTCCTTTGAAAGACATTCGGCGAATGTAATTCAAATAACATAGTCATTAGCCGAAAGAGATCAGCGAATGTATTCCTTCGGTCATGAGTCATTCGCATAATGAAGTCATTCGGTCGAATGGTCCATTTTGTTTACTCATTCGTCCGAATGAGGATTTTCACGTACAAAACACAAAATGATTTCAAGATTTAACATTATGATCAGTAAAACAGATGCCAATTATGAAGATAAGTCTGGTTGGTTTAGGATTCAGATGAGACACACATCTGAACCTACAAATGATCACCTAAACTAAAATTGAAAATATAATATATTTTTGTAATTTTCTGTAACAAAGTACAATTGTACAACTAGAAACTATAAACAAAGAGACACATATTTTTGTGAGAGGTCTGTTGAGAAACTTGTACATACATCTAGTCAACTCAAATCAGCATTACTGAATGTTTTATTTCAGACACTTTTGACTTGTGATATGATTACTGATATATTTGTCCACATTAAGCTTTTCAATACAAAATTATTAAACACATTTGATGATCACTTATGTTTTCTGACTAAGTTACCTGTTTTATCTATTCAGCAAAGATTAAAATCAGTTTGTAACTCATCTCCGCATATCTTAATACCCAACATCATAAATTCCATAAGGTTCCAATTTACTTTCTTTTGGTATTTTTCTTTTTGATTTGTCTCTCATTACCAACACATTCTCATGGACGGCTTCAACTAGGTTCGTCCCAGTAATATGGCACGTATACAGACCTGTGTTGACATTATTGACTTGTTCTATCCAAATGGACGGCTTCAACTAGGTTCGTCCTAGTAATGTCGCACGTGTATGGAATCAAACTTATTTTATTTTTGTATTTTTCACAAGCTTAATAGCAGCTTGATTTTCTTTTATTTTATTTTGATTCAATCATTCTTATCTGAATGGATGGCTTCAGCTAGGTTCGTCCCACCAATATGGCACGTGTACGAAATTGAATTTATGAATCATTGGAAACCTTATTGGATCTAATGATGACACGTGTATGCCTGATTCGAGTCATAAACTATTTCTTATTTTACTGTTTTTCTAAAACAGATCCCACAAATCAAATCTGCTAAGTTTTCACAAATTTGTCTATTCTTTTTGTAAAGTAAGCCTATCAGTACATCAACTTACACTTGTCATGTGTCTTCAATTTATGCATTCATCTAAGCTTTTAGGACATGATAGATTAATGTATTACTTTCCCAAAGAAGACCTCATTTCTATACTTTTTCAACTGTTTTTGTATAATTTTTAAAATGTTTCAGATGTTTTTGGTTTTTTTAATTTAGCTTCTATCTCCCCCTAAAAACCTAAAACAGAAAATCTTTTTGAGTTTTTGATTAACATAAAGAAAATAGACAAGAGAACTAAATGAAATAAAGAAATAAATCAAAACAAAACTATCTAAGAAAGTCGATGATCAATTGTTGGATTCAGATGAAGTTAGGACTTCATCCTTTTGGAAAACACCATTAGCTGATAACAGATATAAAAATCTGGATTTATCAAAAGCTTTTTTGAAAAGATCGGCTTTCTGGTGATCGATGAGTTTCTTTTCAAAACAATCACGTATAAAGTGATATTTTATGTCGATGTGTTTTGTTTTTGAGTGCTGGACTGGATTCTTAGTGACAGCTATGGCGGCAGTATTATCAATACATATAGGAGTGCTAGAAAAATGTAACCCATAGTCCCTGAGTTGCTGTTGGATCCAGATGATCTGAGAACAACAACTAGCAGCAACAATATATTCAGCTTCACATGTTGAAGTAGACACCGACGTCTGCTTCTTGCACTGCCAGGTAACTAAGCGGGTTCCAAAGAACTGACATCCCGCATACGCTGATTTGTAGTCTCTCTGGCATCCTCCATAATCTGAATCACTGTATGCAGTAAGGTAAAAGTTATCATCATTAGGATAACATAAGCTAGGATCCGGTGTACCCTTCAGATAACGCAGAATCCTCTTCATAGCAATCAGATGTGACACTCCTAGTTTTGATTGATAATGAGCACAAAAGCATGTGGTGAACATGATGTCTGGCCAAGAAGCAGTTAGATACATCAGAGAGCCAATTATTCCTCGGTACAGAGTGGAATCAATTAACTCCCTCGTTTAATCTGGTGTAATCCCGTGATTAACAGCCAGAGCGGTACCAGCAGATTTCACATCTGACATACTGAACCGACTCAATATGTCATCAACATATTTGGTCTGATGAATGAAGATTCCCGCCTCAGACTGATCCACCTGTAATCCCAGAAAAAATTTCATCTCTCCCATTGAGCTCATCTCGAACTTCTCCTTCATAACCTTCTCAAACTCCTTGCACAGACTATCATTCGTGGAACCAAAGATGATATCATCCACATAAACTTGCACCAAAAGTAGATCATTATCCTTTTCTCGAATAAACAGTGCGTAGTCAATGACACCTCTTCTGAACCTGTTGCTCAGAAGGTGAGTGGAGAGTGTCTCATACCATGCTCGCGGTACTTGATGTAATCCATATAAGGCCTTGTCTAGCTTGTAGACTTGGTCACGATGCAATGGATCCTCAAACCCTGGAGTTCGACTGACATACACTATTTTACTGATCACACCGTGAAGGAATGCACTCTTGACATCCATTTGATAGATTTTAAACTTTTTGAAGGATGCATACGCCTTGAAAATACGAATTGCCTCAAGACGAGCAACTGGTGCAAACACTTCATTATAATCCAACCCTTCAATCTGTCTGAATCCTTGAACCACCAGACGTGCCTTGTTTCTCACAATGATCCCGTGATCATCCTTTTTGCAACGAAAAACCCATCTGGTGCCTATGACTTTTGCACATTTTGGTCTGTCAACAAGTCGCCAGAAACCTAATTTCTTGAATTGCAGGAGTTCTTCTTGCATGGCATCAACCCATAATTCTTCCTTTAAAGCCTCAGTGACGGTTCGCGTTTAAACTTGATAGACGAAACAGGAATGGGCACAAAAGCTTACATCTGCAAATCAAGAATGTCTGCAAGTCGCCCTGAAGAAAGCTGGTTTCTTGTCTTAACCCCATCTAATGGACTTCCAATGATGTTCTCTTGAGGATGAATACAATTAATTTTTCCAACAGGATGAGGAGGATCCTCAACCTGTGGATGTAGATTGTTCATATTCAAATCCTGAAGATCCGGTACAAGATTATTAACATCTGTGGGACATAAGGGGCACTAAATTGTTGAAAAATTCCCCGTAAATTTTCCATGTTGTGGTTCTCGAATTCGGTCTCATTGTCCGTTATGAGCATACGAATCTTGAGCTTATAAAGAGATTCAAGTTTGGTAACCAATACTTGAATGAAGTCAAACGTTTCAGATTTCTCCTTTAGAAATTACAACCAAGAGTATCTGGAATACTCATCAGTTATGACAAGACATTATTGATCTCCGGCTATACTCTTGCGGTTAAAAGGACCAAAAAGATCCATATGGAGAAGCTCAAGTGGAACAGTGATTGAATGATATTTCTTTGTCTTGTGAGACTGCCTGGTTTGCTTTCCCTTCTTGCAGGATACACAGACATCAGATAGTTTGAAATTCTTCAGACTAACCCCCTCAACCAAATTGTTGTATACCAAGTGATTCATCTTGTGTAGACTCAAATGACCCATCCTCTTATGCCAAAGGATTGAATCTTTTTCAGTTGCCTTTGTCATAAAACAAGAAGCTATGGAGGATGTTGTTGAAGCTGTGGCCATGTTGAGAACATACAAGTCTTGCTTTCTGGGGGCTGACATCAAGATCCAATCATCAGGGATAGTAACACATTGCTTTAGAATAGTCTTCAAAGAGAACTTTGTACTGTTTATCACAAATATGTGATACTGAAAGAAGATTATTCCCCAATTGCTTGACATATCTGACTTTGTCAAATGAAACTTGCCCATTTGATAGATACCCTCTCCCGTGATAAACCCGCCTTTGTCACCGGCAAACCCTACATATCCACCCCAAACTGAATTCACATTGGTTACCAGCGATATATCACTAGCCATGTGCCTAGAAGCCCCACTATCAACGATCCAAGAGCTATTAAGAGCAGCTGTTGGGGCAACCTACACAAAAAGATGAAACAATTAGTTCATTTTGGGAACCCAAGCCTTTACAGTCTTGGGTTGACCCATTGAGTCTTGGATCCAAACATCAATCCATTTACCATCAGGGACAACTTTGTGTGAAATATGTGGAACTCAAGTCTCAGAAGACTTGACTTTCCAGACTGCATTTTTACTGAAAAAGTTTTTCAGGTAAATGGATGATGACTTTGTTTGATTAACATTAAAAGCTTCTGAAACGTCCAAGTTCACCAATTTTCCTTTACCCTTGTCCAAAGATTTAACCTGAGTTTGTTGTTTGGGTTTTGCTTGAGTTGACTTAGGTTTTGCCTGGTTGTTTCGGTCCGATCAATTGTGGACAAAATCTGACTATGTGTCCAGGTGCACCACACTCAAAACACACTCTGTCACCCTTTTTGTGAAAATGTTTTAATTTAGAAAAAGACTGCCTTTGTGATTTAAAAATATTTGTTTTAGGCTTGTTCTAATTAAAACCCAAACCCTTTTTCCCATCAGGAACAAGATTGTCAAAATTGTTAGACACAAGCTTCGTTTTATTTTGAAGCTTTCACAAAACCTAAAGCTTGATAGATTTTTGATGATGAGATTGGGTCACCTTTCATGACAACATGATGTTATTACTACGCAATAACATAATCAGATGAATAATCAGATTCATCGTCAGAATCTGAGACCCAATCTTCAACAATTCCCTCTACAAAAGATTCCTCTGACAAGGAGGAACCCTCATCAGTAATCATCCCAATTGGATCAATTACTAATGGAGTTTTAACTTGGAACTCTTTGACCTCTTTGTCATTTGGTGAGTTGACAAAGCTGTTTAAGATTGATGGAGGACAATGTTGATAATTCTTCTTTCCCTTACCCTTCTGATCAGTACCCTTACTGATCATGCGCTCAATAATCTATGATGAGCTCTCATAGCTCTTGAGCTTTTGATCTAGGGTCTCATAGTCACACTCGACTATGGCTAACTTCTTCTTTATCTCATTTATGGTATTAAGATAAGAAGTGATAGCATCTTGCTTGTTCAGAACAACAATCTCAGCCTCATGAAGTTGTCTGTTTAAAAGTCCAATTTTAGCTTGAAAATATTTTTCAATAGATTTTAAAACTTTGTTTGCCTCAATACACTGGTTGAGATCACTGATCAAGGCTGCATTGTGATTCTGATAAGCATGTACCTTACTATCAAGATCAACACAATTAAAACATTTATAATGAGAATGAGAACGTTCATCAGATGCCTGATCTGACTGTGAAGATGTAGCAGGAATAGTAGATGAGTTTACCATCAAAGCAAACTGAGTAATGGGTTCTTCAATATCAACAACAGAATCAGCTGGAGTGTCTGAGTCTGACGAGCTTACTGACTCTGAACCCGATGTTTCTTCTCCACTGATATGTGCTTTTCCAGAAGTACTCGCTCCATATTGATCATCCAACTTCTGAATCTCAGCAACACATGATTTATCATGTTCCCCTTGATCAGAATTGAACCTAAAATCCCAGTTTTCACCTTCATCCTGTTGCACCATCAATGCCTTGCCTTCATTTGAAGAACCATCCTAAGCAGGAGAATCAATAGGAACAAGTCTTATCTCTAAATTAGAAGCAAAAGATTTTTGATGTTGAAATGGATTCTTGTTTCCAGCTTTTCTTGGTTGCTTACACTGTCAAGCAAAGTGACCTTTCTCTCCACAATTGTAGCAAGTAACAGATGCCATATCAAACCCAAAATTAGACTTCTTATTCAAGTTGATGTCTTTGCCTGTTCTTCTGACAAACTCCTTAGCTCTTCTCACAGCACTTGCTAGAGCCCACATAATATCAATCCTCTCCATATCATCTGGATCTATTTGAGAGTAGTCATCATTTGTCAGATACGGATTTCCAATATGTCCTGCTACCAGTCCATCATATGAACTAACCAAAGTGGAGAAAAGACCCATATGTTCCTTAGCAATCTCAACAGTAACTTTGTCAAAATTTTCTGACTTCAGACTGGTGACAGGTTGATGATGTTCCTTTTGAGAGCTGGATGAAGAGGATGACTGACTGAAATGAATCTGATTGGAAGATGGAGCTTCAGTAGTCTGAGAAACAAAGGCGTTTTCAATCGAGCATGAGAAGATGATTTCTCGACAGTAGGAGTAGAATAATACAATGATGGATCCTGGACTTGAGAAACTCTCTTAGCCTTCCATTTGTTCTCTATTTCTTACTCTCTCAGCTTTTGAATGGAATCATTGATATCCATGTTGGCCATCATCTCATTCTGTTTAAGCACCATCAAGAATGACTCCCTATTGGGAGGTAAAGCAACTGCCAAGCATTGGATCTTCTCCTGACTTGTAGTTTTAACTTGATGATTGAACAACTCGCTCAAAAGATGATAAAATATAGCAATCAGATCATCAAAAGATTCTTCCCAACATACATGAAACTGTTGAATTCCTTCCTCAAGGCCTTTGACTTGATATTCTTCAGTGCGTCATTTCCTTTATATCTTTGTAGCAGTGCATCCCACGGTAGCTTAGAAGATGTAAACTGTCTGAATTAATGGAAGATGTCAGTTGCAATGGACTGAGACAGAATAACATAAGCTTTCTTCTGATTATCATAAAGCTTTCTCCGAGGCTCAGTCATCCGTGTAACTAGCATAGAAGTTCCATCTTCGTTCAGAGGTCTTAGATAACCTCCTTCAATCATTATCCATAAGTTAGTGTCCACTCCATTGATGTGAATCTCAAATTTGTATTTCTAGTGCGGATAATCATCTAAGGATTGAAACTTGGGAGTTTTATTGGAGTTCACTGTCTTAGTCTCAGTTAGCAGCACAGTCTGAATACGATGATTCTGGTTTGCCATCTATGTTAAATCCTCCATAGAATCAAGAATAACAAGATCCAAAACTTTGGAAAATTTTCAAACTGATGGCAGAATGAAGAAGATTATGGCTAATGAGAAAATGAGTATGACAGTTTGGCAAATGAGTAGGGCGAATGAACCTATTCGGCGAATGAAATGATCGAATGAGTCTATTCGCCGAATGAATGTGGAGAATGAAGCTATTGCCGAATGAATGTGGGAAAGAAGCTATTCGCCGAATGAGTGTGTCGAAGGGGGTTATTCAGTGAATGAGAGTGTCGAATGGTGCTATTCAGCGAATGGGAGTGATTCGGTCAAACTTATTCAGCCGCGATGCTCATTCGGGCGATCTGAGGTTTTCAGCAACTAAAATCGCTATAACTTTGGATTTTGACCAAATCTACGCACCAAATTGGTACAGAACATCATGACATGATAACCAACCAATTGGAATAAACTTTTTGACAAAAACACCACAAAAACCCACTGATTTTGAATGAAACAGTGACTTGGAGACTTAGAAATTAAGGGTTTTTGCAAGTTACAAAAATCCAATCAGAGGTATGATGATTTTGAATGGAAATCGAGTATAATCAAGAGTCAAAGCTCTGATACCACTTTGTAGGACCAATTTGGAGCTCGGAAACAATCCGATTCCAACGGATATCTACTCGACAGCCTCTGGAATAGTGCGGAATCCTATTCCAGGGTATCCAATCGAAACCAACAGCAACCGTGGTGATCCAAAGGTGTATGAAGGACGTTTGAGTGAGAATCGAGCACCACAGGTTGTGAACTGAACTTGGACGATCAATGGCCACTCAGATCTTCTAAGGTTTGACACTAGGTGTTTTGGGAAGAAGGAGGACTCTCAAAAGTTTTCTTCATTAATTATTTGAACTTGTATTTATAAACTGTAGTCATTTTTCCGAATGAGTGGCCGAAGCAGCTTATTCGGCGAATGACTGTCGAATGGACAAGTCAGTCGGCAAATGACTCATTCGCTTGACTTACTAATTCACTAAATCGTTCATTCGGCGAATGACTTCATTCGTAGAGTCATTCTCCCGAATGGGTCAGTAATCATACTTAAACATTTATAAACCTAATCAAAAAACATATAATCAATACTAAACATTAAGAATCAATATAGAAAGACAACTTCCATTAAAATCATAAACTTTACATAATGGATAATACAAAATCGAACTAGGGACATTTAATGCATCTACATGTTCAATTATTCTGATTTATTTCACTCTTTCAACATGACTCCTGTGTATTCTGATGAAGATGTTGTTTAGATGATGTATGATGCACAAAAGGCACCTGATGGACTAGTGCAACCTTCTTCTGTCCAAGCTCCAGTTCAAAAAAATGATGACAGTTCAGACTCGGATGATAATCACTCTCATCCAGATGTTCCAGAACCAGATGCTGATAATATTGTACTTGCTCTTGAGGATCTCAATATAAACAATCATGGTCCACAGGTGGAGGTTCCTGCTCATCCTATTGGCGGAATTAACAGAATGCATCCTTAAGACAATATTATTGGAAATCTGACTGATGGAGTGAAGACCAGAAATCAGTTATCTTTAGGTGGTCTTGTTGACATTCTTGACATTGCAGATGTGAACTTTTGTGCCCATTCTTGCTTTATCTCCCAAGTTGAACCCAAAACAATAAGTGAAGCTTTGAAAGAAGAATCTTGGGTAGATGCTATGCAAGAGGAGTTGCTGCAGTTTACGAAACTTGGTGTTTGGGAAAGTGGATAGACCCAAGGGTGCAAAAATTATTGGCACATGATGGGTTTTGCAATGCAAATAAGATGATCATGGCATTGTGGTACGCAACAAAGCACGTCTGGTGGTGCAAGGCTTTAGACAAACTGAAAGGACTGACTACAATGAAGTATTTGCACCGGTTGCATGTCTTGAAGCAATCTGGCATATGCATCCTTCAAAAAGTTCAATGTTTATCAAATGGATGTTAATAGTGCATGTCTTCATGGTGTGATAAATGAAGCTGTTCATGTCAATCAACCTCCCGGGTTTGAAGATCCATTGCATCATGACCAGGTCTACAAGCTAGAAAAGGCCTTGTATGGATTGCACCAAGCTCCGTGAGCATGCTACGAGACACTGTCTACTCACCTTCTAAACAACGGTTTCAGAAGAGGTGTCATTGACTGCATTTTGTTCATTAGAGAGATGGATGGGGAATTACTATTTGTACATGTTTATTAGGATGATATCATCTTTGGATCCACAAATGATGTTTTGTGCAAGGATTTTGAAAAAGTTATCTAAGATAAGTTTGAGATGAGTTCCATGTGAGACATGCAATTTTTCTTGGGATTGCAGATGGATCAGTCTGAGGCAGGGATTTTTATTCATCAGACCAAATATTTTGGTGAAATTCTGAGCCGGTTCAGTATGTTGGATGCAAAAGCTGGTGGTACCCCACTGGCTGTTAATCACGGGATTACTCCAGATGAAAAGAGAGAGTTAATCGATGCCACTTTGTACCGAAGAATGATCGGATCTCTTACGTATCTCACTGCTTCTCATTCAGACATCATGTTTGCTACTTGTCTGTGTGCTCTTTATCAGTCAAAGCCAAGAGTTTTTCATGTTATTGTTGTGAAGAGGATTTTGCGTTATCTGAAGGGTACTCCTGATCTGGGCTTATGGTACCCTAGTGATGATAACTTTGACTTAACTACTTATAGCGATTCAGATTATGGTCGATGCAAAAGAGACTTCAAATCAACATCTTCAGGGTGTCAGTTCTTTGGAAACGTCTAGTTACCTAGCAGTGCAAGTAGCAGACGTCTGTGTGTACTTCAACATGTGAAGCCAAATACATTGCAGCTGCTAGTTATTGCTCTCAAATCATCTGGATTCAACAACAACTCAGGGACTATGGGTTACAATTTTCTAAGACTCCTATATTTGTTGATAACACTGCTTCCATATCTGTCACTAAAAATCTTGTCCAGCACTCTAAAGCAAAGCACATCGACATTAAATATCTTTCATACGTGATTGTTTTGAAAAGAAATTAATCAATGTTGTTAAGATTCACACCGATAACCAGTAACCTGATCATTACACTAAAGCATTTGACAAACCCATTTTTTTATATCTGTTATCATCTAATAGTGTTTTTCAAAAAGATGAAGTCATTCCTTCATCTGAATCAAACAAATGATCATTGTTTTTTCAGTTAGTTTCTTTTGTTTTATATTTCCATTTTTTTATTTCTGTTATTTTTACCTTCACTTATTCAGAAACTCAAAAAGATTTACAGTTTTAGGTTTTTAGGGGGAGAAAAAGTAGTTTAATTGAAAAACCGAAAACATTTGAAAAAGTGTAAAAGTGAGAAAGTCGTATTAGAGAAAGTGATGTGTTAACCAATCATGTCTTAAATGCAAAATTGAATGCATAAACTGAATGCTCATGGAAATTATGTTTGGATGTATGGATAGGCCGAATTTACAAAGTTAATAGACTATTGGTGATTGCTTAGAAAGTCTGATTTGTGGGATCTAGTATAGAAAACTAGTTAAGGGATAAACAATTTTTAAGTGAAATCAGGCATACACCTCTTATCATAGGATCTTATGAGGTTTCCAATGATTCATGAATTCAAGTCTTTACACGTGCCATATTTCTTTGTAAAGACCTAGCTGATGCCGTCCATTCAGATGAGATTTATTGAATCACAAGAAAATAAAAGTAAATCCGATTTTGTACACATGCCATATTGTTGGATAGTTTAAGTTGATCATGTCAACGCAGTTCTGTATACGTGCCATATAGCTTTGTAAAGACCTGGCTGAAGCCGTCAATGAGAATGTGTTGAACTTGAGAAACAAATTAATTGAAAAACAACAAAAGGGAAATAAATTGGAACCTTATAGAACTTATGATGTTAAGTATTAAGTTATGCAGAGATGAGTTATAAACTGATTTTGACCTAGATTGGTTGACTATAATGGGTAACTCAGTCAGAAAACATGGGTGATCATTGATTGGTTTGGAAACAAAGTATTGACAGGTTTAAATTCAACAAGTATATCAATTATTGTTGCATACAACAAACGTGTCAGAAGTATAACATTCATGAATGCTAATTTGATATGATCTAGTGTATGTGTCATTTTCATGAAAGGCTACTCAAGAAAATATGTGCGTTTTGTTTGTTTCAAATTTCAGTTTGTACAGTTGTTTGATTATCCGAAAAATACAAAAAGATTTTCTTTTTAATTTGTTTTGAATGATCATTTGTTGTTTCAGATATTAAATCTCATCTTAACCTATCACCAAACTAGACAGATCTTCATAACACTCTTTTTATGGTCAAAATGTCAAAATTTTAAAATGAGTTGTGTTTTGGGTGCTGATCTTCTTTCGCCCGAATGAGTCTTGAGTATGACTCAACTGAGCGAATCAAAAGGAAACAAATCAAAAAGAAAAATACAAAAAGAAAATAAATTGGAAACTTATAAAACTTATGATGTTAGGTATTAATTTATGCGGAGATGAGTTATAAACTGGTTTTGACCTAGATTGGTTGACTATAATGGGTAACTCAGTCAGAAAACAGGGGTGATCAATGATTTGTTTAGAAACAAAGTTGTCAGGTTTAAAGTGGAAAAGTAGATCAGTAATTGTCTCATAATTCAAATGTGTCAAAAGTATAAACATTCTTGAATGCTAATTTGACATGATCTGGTGTATGTGTTATTTTCTTGAAAGGCTACTCACAAAAATATGTGCATTTTGTTTGTTTTAGTTTCTGTTTGTACAGTGTTTGAATATTAGAAAAACACAATAAAATTTTCATTTGATTTTGTTTTAAATGATCATTTGTTGGTTTAGATATTCAATCTCATCTTTACCTATCACCAAACTACACTGAACTTCATAACAATTCACCTTTTATGATCAAAATGTCAACATTTGAAAATGACTTATGATTTTAGGTGCTGATCTTCTTTCACACGAATGAATGGTGACTATGGCTTAACTGAGCGAATGAACTTATTCATGCGAATGAGTCATTCGTTTAACTCGTTCATGCGAATAGGACCATTAAGTTCATCTGGCCGAATGAGTTCTCCTATTTAATGAACACCTTTCGGCAGAATAAGTCATTCACCTCAGTTTTTCCATTCGGTCACACTCTGTGTTTTTCTTTCACCCGAAACACATACTTGATCATCTTCTTCGCATAACACCACAAAACTTCCATTTTCTGATCATCTTTGTTCTTGTAATTGTCACAGGTACTGCTGGAATCAATATTATCAAATTTTGACTGTAGAATGAACACTAATCATTTGAATTTTAGGGTTTTATGGTTCGAGACTGTTCATGTCCAATAACTGGTCAATATGAACACTAATCATCTTGAAACAAGTTCTAAAACACAAATTGGACCCCTCTGAGTTGAATGTTACCATTTTTAGGGTCTCATTTGAGATTCTAGGAGATTGGGCATTTGAAGTTCATCGGTCACCCGAACGAGATTCATTCGCACCACTAATTCAACCGAATGAGTGGGTTCAGCTGGATGAGAGCCTTTCGGTCAAAGGGTAGACCGAATGAGGTCATTCAGGCCATCTAGTCATGCGATTGAGTGGGTTCAACCGAATGACTACATTCGTGTGTCATTCGGATGACACCATTCATTCGGCCATCATTCTCATTCATCTAGGTCTCATTCGTGTGGTATTGGTGCATTCGGATTTCTTGAATACTTGGGTTAAAATTTTGACTTTTATTCAATTGCTTACTGAACTGAACTGATATGTTGTCTTTCTTTTGTTTTTTAGTATGGCAGGATACAAAGCTTTCCCGAAGAACAACATATGTGCTCATTTGGATGCTACTACAAGGAACGGAGGTCATTTCACTGAGATTATAGCATTTCTGAGATGTTCCAAGATATTCACTGCTATCTCTATAGTCCGTGATCCCTATTTGTCTCATCATAGGGATTTTTGGAGTACAGCTGACATAGATTGTGAGGTAGAGCCTCCAGTGATCAGAGGGAAGGTTAGAGGAAACGATATTGTAGTCTCTGCTTGACAGGTGTGTGGATTCCAGGATTCACCATATCATCCTTTCCTTCTTGATAGATATCTTGTTCTAGGATGTTTCATGCGGTGGAAGTATGATGGAGACTTGGAAGCTGGAGTACTGAGCAAGGCTTTCCTATGCCCGCAGTTCAAGTATTAATGCCATGTTTTCATTCATTGTCTAGGATCCAGGCATGGAGGATTTGATGACCTTCGAGAGACTCTTGAAGGTGCCTTTGTGGCCTTAGTGTTGAACATCTCGTTCAGTTTTTATGAGATGGTTTTTATGCTTATGAAGGATAATGTGTACCTCAACGGAGACAAGAATTTTTTTATGTACTCGAGGTTTCTCCAGATGATCTTCGATGCACAAGTGCCTAATCTACCTGAGGCCAATTCAGATATCCTCGGACTGGAGCATATGAATTACATCACTCTTAACATAGTTCTATCTTATCGGGGAAAGAAGAGGAAGCCTCCCACTATTAGTCTGTTTGGCCATCACCTCAATCATAATTATGTTGCACCTATTGGGAGGAGGTGGAGACACGAGGATTCTGATTCTAATCAGGAGGATATTATTGTTCTAGGAGATGATGATGATGATGATGATGTTGGTGGTGGTGCGGTAATGCCAGTGGTGCTAGTGTGAGTGGTGGAGCTGGTGTTGGTGTTAGTGATGATATTCATCACCCTCAGGCATCTACTGTTTCTATGTCCACTATTTCTACACCGTTAGAGAGGGGTGGTACTACTTCTGCCGATGAGGGGCGGGATGAGTAGATGGAGGTTATTGATGATGAGAATGAGGATGCCTCAGATGATTCTTATTCAGAGGACACAGGACCACATGTTGTGACTACCTGCTTCAGATGTCAAGTAGTCTTTCTTGAGATATGGACTATAGAGCAGGCCTCTGTAGATATGGAGGAGATCAGGGATCCGTCCTTTATTCCAGAGTTTATTTTGACCCTATCCCTCGCACTTTTGTTGCATCCACTGTTGCTGAGACTTCTTCCACTCAAGCCAAGAGGCAAAGGAAGTCTAGATTTGTTCTTCAGAGATGGTCAGAGTTGACTTCTGTTGCAGCAAACACTACTATATCTGCTGCAACAGTTGCATCTTCTTCACTGACCAAGTCAAGGACAACTCCTGCACGTGTTTCCGTTGTCCCTCTGACCACATCTATGGCTACTACAACTGTCTTCACTAAAGCTTCCTCTCGTCCCTCCACTACTGGTATAGATTACTATATTCCAACTGTTTTAGTTGCTGAACAGCTCAGCACACTGAACAGTTTGGTCCTTTGGTTGATGGAGAGGAACCATGAGCAGGATCAGATTATTTCACAGCTTACACAGGGAGTACATGAGCGGGATCCTAAGTTGATTCAGGCTGCTGATCAAAGAGCCGATTTGAGGGCCAGATCTGTTGATTTAGAGGAGAGATTGTTCAACTCTATGGACGAGGACAATCAACTGGCCCTGACTGCTGTGGGCTTCAATGACAGGATTTCAGTTCTTAAGGCTGAAAGGTTGTGTCTCAAGGAGTCTACTCCTAGCATTGAGAGGTCTGAGCCTGTCTCCGATGATTCAGACAAGGATGATGAAGAAGAAGAAGACGAAGAATGAGAGTCTGATGATGAGAAGGTGGATTATGATAGTATAGATGATGATGACTTTGGTGATGATGATGATGGTGCTGGGAGTGGCTCTGTGACTTCCTCCAGTGCAGAAGAGCCAACCCCACTCACCGAAGTCAGAACCAATACCAAACATGACAAATCTCCCCAACAGCCTCAGAGTCAAGCTTTCTCGCATTGACTTCTTTCCGCTTTTTCACGGTCGACATAAGTATAATTAGACACTTCATGAGCCGAAGGCTACTAAAGAGGTTGAAGAGATGGCTGTGAGACGGCTCCTGGACGAAAAGTTGACAATGATACTAGACGCTCAGGGCATCATTCAACTCTTTATCAGCTATAATATAGAAGAAGGCGAAATCATTCATTGCCTCACAAAGGAGAAAATCGCAAAGCTATTCATGTTAAATCCTGATGAGGTGATATTGGATGATGCTCCCATTCCTGTCTCTAATTTTCCTACTCCAGAAGCTTTCGATGACATTGATGACGTGATTCTGAATGACATTACAGAGGAAGAGGGCGTAAAGTACACTTCAGCTGAAGAGGAGCTGCCTACTTTTACAGACTTATTCGATCTAGATTCTGAGGAAGAGCTGTAATGAAAGATAGACGAAAACATCAGTGGCAGTGAGTCTTTAGCGGAAGACATTCAGAAGAGGAAAGAGGAATGGGCAGCCTATTGGCAAGTTTTAAAGAAAGAAAGTGTTCCTCCTATGCCAACCCACCCACAAAAGTTTACAGAACCAAAGGATATAAATCTGGAGGTCAAATTCTGAGTTGGGCATACTTTCATGACTTGCATTGCTATGCAGTGAAGAGAGAACGAGGCATCCAATACTTCATATTTCCCCATGACTTCAAGACGTTCCAGGGATTCGAAGTTAATTAACTTGCACGTCTGAAGATGATATACGGTGAGGATTTGGGAATGTCGTCCTGGTTTGCAAGGCAAATCCAGTTCGAGTACAGGAAAAGATGGATCAACTTCAAGCCACAGCAACCGGAGAGATACTATATATCGGAGATTGATGCAGATACCCGAATACATAAAGTGATCCTGAAGTGGTTGTCTCCTAAAGACATGAAGAAGATTCTATTACGGAAGATGCCTTAAGATTTTTTGGACAGTTTCAGATGGTGGTACTATGACGGGAGAACTGCTGAGGTGGAGATTGTTCTATGCAAGGAAAACACATGGGATACTGTACGTATTTTTGATCCCATGTGGCTAACCAGTCTGTCACATAAAGATGTGAAGGCCTTGTACATATGTCAAATTTTATTTGAAGTTGAATATATGGAGCAAGCTTTACAATTCATGACAGTTATACGGATATGCATAGTGTTTAGAATTCATGAAGGCTTTGACTGGATGGCTATTTCAGATAAATATTTCAAGAAAAGTGTTATTCAATAAATAACTAGGACCAAGGGGGAGTTTTTTTGGTGCATGTAATGTCCCTAGTTCTGTAGTTTGTATGATTTTGATGTATAAAGTTGGTATTAGTAATGAAATCAGCTATTCTATTTTGTTATATTGTTAATTAATGTTTATTCTAGGTTTATATATGTTTGACTTTTACTATTCCTATCATACAGACCCATTCATGCGAATGATACCCAAGAATGAGTTCATTCGGACGAATGAACACCTAGCGAATGACTGAGGCGAATGAATGAGTCATCTGCATGACTCATTCGGTGTTTAAGCTCTTTCAGCTGAGCCATTCACCGAATGAGTGTTTCGCACAAATCATTCAGCCAAATTAGTACAGCTTATATATAGAGCTGCAAACAGAATGTTTTTGTAAATTTCCGAGCCTACTCTCTCCCCTGATCATTCCTCTGTCATATTCCTAGGGTTTTGAGTCACTCCTTATTCTCCAACTTCTACTTTTACCCCGTGGTGTTCGATTTCGATCAAAACGTTGAGTCCTTATCATCGTACCGCCACGGGGCTTGGTGGTTTCGATTGGAAAACCCTTGAATAGGATTCCGCACTATTCATGGGCCTATCGAGCAAATTCCTCAAGGAACCGGGTTGTTTTCGAGGGTTTCTCTGGTCCTACATCATCCTTCTTCTTAATGAACAAGATAGGTTCTCCCCAAGGTGAGAAGCTTGGTCTAATGAAACCCTTTTCCAGCAACTCCTGCAGTAGGTTGGATTCTTCTTGCATCTCCTAGGGTGCAAGTCGATAGGGTGCTCGTGCGATAGGTGCTGCTTCCGGAAAAACGTTGACATAGTCGCATAAGACTAGTATTTCTTCAAGTTTCTTCTCTTCTTAGGTTTTCTCGGTGATGGGTGCCAATATGGCTTTGTGTCCCTTTCGTAGGTGTTTATGAGCTTTCATGAACGAGATGATGTTCAAGAGAGTGTCCCTCCTTTCGCCTTTGATGGATAAGTTTTCTTCGCTTGGGAGGGGTACATGCACAACCTTATCATGGCAAATTATCTCATCTTGGTTTTTAGACAACCAATCCATCCCTACCATGACATCAAAACTACCGAGCATGACTAGCAATAGATCAATCTTAAACTTGTGATTTGCTAGCTCTAAGGTGCATCCATTCAAGATATGTTTAGTTACAATTAGCTTACCATCAGCTAGCTCTACTGTGTATTCAACCTCTAGTGGTATTGGGGTTATGGCAAGTATCTCACTAAATTCATTAGATATAAAACTCCTTTTTGCTGTAGTATAAAACAATACATATGCATAATGATTGTTTGGGAGATACATTCCTATGGCGAGGCTGGGATCCCTTCTGACTTCCTTTGCCTCGATCATGAAGGCTCTGGTCCCCTCGGACCGTTGTTGTTCCCATTGTTGTTGTTCGACCAGTTGTACTTGTTGCTGCCTTTCAGGTGTGGGCATTCCTTCTTGAAGTGCCCAGGTTTCCACACCAAAGCAGCCTCTCGGAGCTTCATGCTATTGGTGTACCTATGGTGTTTTAGCCTGTAATTCACCTCAGTAGTCCTTTGCTGCATGTTGCTCTTTACAACACCGTTGGCATCTGAAAATGCCACATTGACCCTCTACGTAATGAAATTTACACTTGTTGCACTTCGGGTGTTTGCCTGCATAGGCTCCCTGGTTCTGGGTTGGTGGAGTGTAAATTTGTGGTGTAACATCACTATTTTTCGGTATTGTCATTTCAATATAAATTGTATTGATAGAACCTATATGATAATTTGACGATTATTGATCTGATTGATAATATTATTATGCGTATACATTGATGGGAACATATATTTATAAGCATAAACCATGGGGAAGTTAGTTGAAATATAACTAAACTGAACCACAATGTTTATTGCAGGGAGATAATTATGATATGATCTGGGGTTGGTTTGGAATTGGTATAGATTATGGTTTGTTTACTAAATATAGTCAAGGACACATGGCCATGATTTATCTAAATGGTGGTAGGACGGCGGCTGGATAGGTTGCGACCGACTCCTACGTATGCCCTATACATAAACTTATTTCGGTCTATCATGGATGTGTTAGTGATATCATTTATTGGAGTGGAGGATTAGAAAATGGATAATTGATAAACATATTTTATTATTAAAATGATGAAAAGAATATTGGAAAATAATTATTCGATGGTGAGATCACGAATATAAATTATACGTGAATGTTATTTCAGAAATGTTAACTTAATAATGTATTTGCATGGGTGACAATTCACATGAATACAATTATTCAGAACCTTTGACGATATTCCATAAATCTTAATCAAATAGAAATACAGTACGAATGTTGAATTCGAATAGGTGACGATCTTTACGAATTTGTACATAAGTAAAGTGCTTCGATGAGATAACCAAAATAATATTTACGAAAATGTTTATTAGGAATTACGACCTTTAAACGAATTTAAATAAAATCACTTTATTAAACGATATAATTTATTTAATGTTTCGTATTAAAAGTATAATTTACATGAAAACCAAACAAATAAATTTATTAGCGCGTAAATAAAGCTAACCGAGCTGTAACACCCCGACCGATGGCGGAAACTTTTGGATGCCACAAGGGATGTGTAGATTGTTCATAAGCTCATGGGCATCTAATTTAAATCATCACATATAATTCAATCAACCATATTAATTACACAAGAATCATGTCTATCATGAATTAGTTACATCAATTACAAAAGAGACTTAGCTATCTAACTAAATTCTAATCGTCAGAATTTCCAGTTATTTAGCTAAGTCCAAGAACCTAAGTGATGATGTCCAAAATACGAGAGATCATCCTCCTCAACCTACTTGTCTTCATTCCCTGAAACATGTAAGAAAATCAAGTGTCAACTACGAAGTAGTTGGTGAGTAATCATAAGTTTTTATCCTTAAAAGTATTTTATAAAATGAGTGTAAAAGTCTATGTTTAAAAAGGTTTTATAAAAAGTTTAGATAAAATAAGTATAAAGACTTATGGTTTTTCTAAGAAAAATCCACACGAGTACCTGCGTGAAATATTCCAACACAACAATCAAACACATAAATCAACACATAGTCACATATTTCATATAATCATAGACAATTATAGATAATCAACCACATAACCATTCAACAAATCTCAAACAATCAATATTCTCAAATAGTATATGTGACAATACATGGAATTTATGTAATTAACATAAGTTCGAGACATGATCCATGGAATGTAAGCAACCCACATGACAATACATGAAACCAATGCAATTAACCGAGGTCAATGGCAATGATTCATGGAGTTGTGATAATCCAAGTGGCAATATGTGTAATCTTTGTTAATGACCGAGGTCAATCACAGTGTCACACGGAGTTATAATGATCAGTGATAAACAGGTATCATCCATGTGTTATCAACAACATATTTAAATATTGGTATACATGTCTCACTTCCGGGTTTTAAAACAAAACAGTTTAAAAGAAAGGGAGGTTATGAGAACTCACATGAGTCCTTAGTATCTGTGTTTTCGTAGTATGCGCACTCGCGTAAGAGAATTCAACAACAACTCAATCTACTTGTATTTAATATTTGTTTGTGTTTATAAGTATATGCGTTTCATCTCAATTTAGTGTTTATTTTAAATCCTTACGTGTTTAGTTAACTTAGTTTATTCTTAGTAAACTTAAAATACTTAGCGTTTATCGATGATCATCATAAGACAAATTTGTGATTTTAACTTGTTAGTTTTCAATGACTATGGTTGATAATCCTCATAGATAGGTATGCTGAAAGAAATGTTATCCTCATTCACACCCACCTACATACATACATGCATGATTACTTAATCTCCACCACCACCATCTAAATTATGAAATCCGCTTAAGTTTAATGAAATTTTATTTTAAGTTATTCCCATAAAATATTCAAGCAATATGAACTCATAGTTTAAAGTTCATGTTTAATATAAAGATGGTTCTTAAAACCTCCACGCATGTAGAAAATACACCCATTTCCCCACTTTCATTTATTTCTTCCTTAGGTTACATATATACATATGTTTTCAATATATATATATAATCCGTAACCCTAACTCTTATATTTTTAGAGAGAGAAAAGGTGGTGGCTCTCCTAATTTTTCATGTATGCATGCTTATGCTTGACTTCCTACGTTCTTTGACCCCTTAAAATCTCTATTTTGGTAGTTAGGTTGTTGTGACTAAGAGCCAGCGAACCTATCTCCATTTTTCCCTAGGTTCGCCTCCTATTTCGGGTTCGATATCTTAAGGTTCGGCCAAGAGGAATGCAGCCCAAGGTTCGTGTCACACCCCTGCGCCGCGTGCGGAATCCACGGCGCGGTGACGTATGAACAGTTGAATCATGCACAAGTATTGAATAAGAACAACCACAATGGATTACTACGTTTCATAATGTTTAGAGAGTTTTTAGTTACAGACAAACTATCTATCAAAAGAAAGACAACTACAGACCCAAAATATAGTTACAAAATAAGACTTCGAACAAGACAATTAAACAATTAGGATTTAGTGTGTTTCTAATCCATCCTAGCATGTTTCTTCATCTTGTTCTATCTTAGAATGGTCTCCTTAGTTGTCCCTGAGAAAGTCTTAAACCTGATTACCTGAAACACGTGAAAAGTAACTGTCAACTACAGAAGTAGTTGGTGAGAACAACAGGTTTAACATATGAAATCATGAATATGTGATATAAGGCATAGGTATGTTAAAGTAATAAATGATTCACATGGATGAGCTGCAACCCAAACTATCATCAAGTAAGAAAATGAGTGTAAACAGTCCAATCACTGTTTGCACGAAAGCCAACATATAATATCAATTCCCAAACCACGTTTGGAGTTAGATAATGTATCAGAAATTTTGAAAACCATAATGACACCAGACCTGCAGTTAGCTTTTAAAACAAATTTAAAAGCTAACTCCATCCTGGATAAGAACCAATGTGTCCTCTTTCCCTTGTTGTGATCACCCAGTACTAACGCTAATGAACATGATACTTGATGCGTTTACAAGTTTGTTTACAACAATAGACACCATGTTTATGAACCTTACTTTAACCGAACGTGTTAATGCCTTATTTGATAACATGAATTGAAAACCTTGATTTAATCCCATGAATTAAATCCTTTGTTTTGAATACCATGAAATGAACCTCTTGATTTGAATACCATGAAATGAACCCCTTGATTTGAATACCGTGAAATGAACCCCTTGATTTGAATACCATGAAATGAACCTCTTGATTTGAATACCATGAAATGGTGACCTTGTATAATAACAAGGTTTATAACAATGAGTTTATAAAATCCATTACTTAAAAGTGTTTATCCTTTATAAAAACATTTGAGTCAATCTGTTATGAAACAGTTCAAGGATCCTTTATAAAAACCTTTTTAACGAAAAGAGTTTAATAGTTGATAATTCCTTTAAAACAGTTGACAATTCCTTTAAAACAGTTGATGAATCCCTTGGATTCGTAAAATGAACCTGTAATGTTTATAAGAATACACACATCCTGTGTAATGAAATACGATTGTAAATAGCGGGTTTGATCACGTGTTCCACCCCAAAACAGTTGTAAAACAGTAAAAGAGGGGCTAATGCTCTCACCTGTCTACAGTAGACTCTGAACTAAAATAGATAGCAAGTAGCAAACAGGACTTCTAATTGGTTCCTATATCATTGTAATCATACATAAGATATAAGATTTATAGTTATATAGACTTTGATTCATTGATTGACTCGGGTACTCTTGAACTTGATTAACACTTGATTACTTGATCTCATGATTAAGATTGTTGTGAAAACTTGAAAGTTATGATTTGAGTCACTTGATTGATCATGGGTCAATGAAAATGATGTGTGATGTCCTTTTATGCACAAACTTGTTTGTACAACATCACATGTGATTAAGAGTTTGATAAACCATTGATTAACATGACTTATGAAAAGATGTTCCAATTGTTCATGTTCTTGAGATTGTGACTTGATCCCATAATTAGGTTAGGTCGCAACTTAAACCATAATTGATCAATTCACAATTATCAAATTTATGATCCAACATTGGGCCTTGAGCCTATGTAACCATGATGGTCCTTAAACCAAGTCCATGGGCCACTTAGGTTAACGATGGGCCAATTGAATGTGGTGTTGGGCCAAGTGGGTGTGATGTTGGCCCAACCACATGTATATGGGCCATGTAAGGTTCTAAGCGATATTGGGCCAATTAGAGATCAACATGGGTCATTATAACACAATTGGGCTTAGTTTAACCTATGAGGCCGATTGATAGTGAAGTTGGGCCAATTGAAACTGAATTGGGCCGATGTGGTTAGGGGCTGCCAACATGGGCAGCGAACCCTTGAAGTTCAAAGGCTAGGTTCGTGGAGTCCCTTAGGTTAGATGGTTCAAGGGTTCTGCAACAAGTCAACGAACCATGCAAGAGTTCGGTAGAGTTCATTCATGCATGAAGGTTCGTTTACATGAAACAAGTTCGTGGCTGATGGTGATCTTAAGGGTTCGTGCATGGCGACTAAGGTTCGTGAAGTGATCATCATGTAGGGTTCGCAGAATGTTTGCACAAGAGAGGGTTCGTTTCTTATGGTTCGGCCAAAGGTGATGAGAGGTTCGCGGGACCTCAATTGGTTCGGCAAGTTGGGCAATGAACCATGTAGGGTTCGTCTGGGTTAGCTTCTGCATGAAGGCTCGGCTGGGAAGCAGATGATGGTTCGTGAGATCCTCTCAAGGTTCGACTAAAGATGAACGAACCAGGTAGGTTCGGGGATCTTCATTAGGGTTCGGCAGGGTTCGGCCCTTTACACAGCCGCGAACCTGTCGATTTTCATCAGCATCATCATCAAATCTCTGGTTCCCAATCCCTATCTAGGTTAATCTAGCATCATAAAGGGTTGTCATAGATGCGAAACCGAAAATGAAAGGCTAGAACCGGCTAGTTGTCGGATTTTCAACAAACACACATAAAAACCCTATTTTCGTGATTGTTCAAGCATCAATACCTCGCGATTCCGTGGATAAACCTTCTGATCCTTTGTACTTTGGTGTAGAGAATGTTGAGAGCTACACGTGGACACCAAGAACACTGAAATCCATTGAGAAATGAAGGAGATACACGCGTTTGAAGTCGGTTTTCTAGAGAGATAGGGTAGACGGAAATCTTAGATAGAGAAGTGGTTGTTGGCTGCATTTATGACGAAAATAGCCTTGTTCAAGGCTTTTATAGCCCGGGCGGCATTCGGGTCCGTTTCGGTCGCCCGGTTCGCGTTTCCGGAACGTAACGCGTATTTTACGTGGTTTTAAATAAAAAGAGTTGTTAAACTCATTAGAATGATGAGTTTCAAAATTGTAAAAATATAAAATAATTAATTTAATTATTTGTTCGAAAACAGATCGTTAAACAGTAACAATTACGTGTATAACCGCAATCGCGTACGTTTTCCGATCGTATAAAATAGTTAAAGCCGTTCACTCGTAATTATAAGTTCAACATTCGTATCATCATGGATCGTCACCCATAACTATACTCAGTCTCGCTTCCGCATTACGATTTTGTTTGATTAATTGTCATAATATTCGTCTTAACACTACGCACTAACACTATCGTGTTACACCGAACGCAGTATATATATAGGGCTCACTCTCGCTGCCTACCACTGTTTCGATATAACACGATACTGTTCTTGCCTAGTGTAATCGACTGTAAATAAGTAATACATACTTGTTCCTAAATAAATAAGATCCTGAAACACACAAGCACACATTATGAACATAAGAATCACAATGATTAACTGAACATTGACACCCACTGTTCTAACACTGTTTACGACTACCATGACTAAATGTACAAATGTTACAGTCTCCCCTAGTTAAGGGAATTTCGTCCCGAAATTAACTAGCCGAATATACTGTAAAAAGATGAGGGTACTTAAGCTTCATCTGGTCTTCACGTTCCCAGGTGAACTCAGCACCGCGTTTGCCCTCCCATCGTACCTTTACGATCGGGATATGGCTGCGTTTAAGTTTCTTGACCCCATGATCCATGATTTCAACCGGACGTTCTATGAATTGCATGTTGTTCTGAATTTGTATGTCTTCCAGTGGAATCTGAACATCATGATCAGCTAAGCATTTCTTAAAATTTGATACATGAAAAGTATCATGAACATTGCTTAGCTCCACTGGAAGTTTGAGTTTGTAGGCTACGGGACCAATCCGTTCCAGGATCTCAAAAGGTCCTACGTACCTTGGTGCAAGTTTCCCTTTCTTCCCGAATCGGACAACGCCTTTCCAGGGAGAAACTTTGAGTAAGACTCGGTCACCGACTTGAAACTCAAGCGGTTTCCGACGTCGATTAGCATAACTCTTCTGCCGATCTCGTGCGGCCTTAACCCGTGATTGAATGATTGTGATCTTGTCTGATGTTTCCTGAATGAGTTCTGGTCCTACGACCTGTGAGTCACCAATCTTGGTCCAACAGACCGGTGATCGGCATTTTCTACCATATAAAGCTTCGAATGGTGCACATTGAATGCTTGTATGATAGCTATTGTTATATGAAAACTCAATGAGTGGGAGATGAGTGTCCCAACTTCCACCGAAGTCAATGACACAAGAACAAAGCATGTCCTCGAGTGTTCGGATAGTCCTTTCGCTTTGACCGTCGGTTTGGGGATGATACGCCGTGCTAAGATTAACACGAGTTCCCAAAGCCTTTTGCAATGATTGCCAAAAGCGAGAAGTGAATCGACTATCACGATCAGATATGATTGATGTTGGTGTACCATGACGTGCAATGATTTCGTTGATGTATAGAGTGGATAGCTTCTCCATCTTGTAATCCTCTCGGATTGGGAGAAAATGAGCAGATTTGGTGAGTCGATCAACGATCACCCAAATCGAATCGAATCCTCGCGGAGTTCTCGGCAACTTGGTTATGAAATCCATGGAAATTTGTTCCCATTTCCATTGAGGAATTTCAGGTTGCTGCAGAAGTCCCGAAGGCTTTTGATGTTCTGCTTTGACTTTTGAACATGTAAGACATTTTCCCACATACAGTGCTATGTCTTTCTTCATTCCTGGCCACCAGTAAGATGTCCTCAAGTCTTGGTACATCTTATCTGCTCCGGGATGAACTGAGTATCGCGACTTATGAGCCTCATCACAGATGAGTGTGCGCAATTCTTCAGACTTTGGAATCCAAATGCGACCATTGAGATATAACACCCCATCAGCTCGAGGTTCTAGTTTCTTCTCAATGCAACAATCCAAGTCTGTCTTGAGTTGATTGTCTGTTACTACTTGTTGTTGTGCAATACGAATCAAGTCTTTCAGGTTTGGTTGTGTGTTGATCTCCATGGCTCTTACACGAATTGGTTTGACTGGTTCCTTGCGACTAAGAGTATCCGCCACCACATTGGCTTTTCCCGGATGGTAACAAATCTCACAGTCGTAGTCAGTTAGAAGCTCAACCCAACGCCATTGTCTCATGTTGAGTTCTTTCTGATTAAGGATGTGTTGCAGGCTCTTGTGGTCTGTATAGATGACACATTTAGTACCATAAAGGTAGTGCCTCCAAATCTTCAATGCAAAGACCACAGCCCCTAACTCAAGGTCATGAGTAGTGTAATTCTTCTCGTGAACCTTAAGTTGTCTTGAAGCATACGCAATGACCTTGTCCCGTTGCATAAGTACACAACCGAGACAAGGTTTGAAGCATCACAGTAGACAATGAAATCATCACTGCCTTCTGGAAGTCTAAGGATAGGGGAATTGCATAACTTCTGTTTAAGAAGTTGAAATGCATCTTCTTGTTTCTGTCCCCACATAAAGGCTTGACTTTTCTGAGTCAAAGTAGTAAGTGGCAAAGCAATCTTAGAGAAATTCGCAATGAATCTCCTGTAATAGCCTGCCAGACCCAAAAATGAACGAATCTCTGTTGGAGTAGATGGAGTAGTCCAGTTCTTAATCGCCTCTATCTTTGCTGGATCTACATGTATTCCATCCCTGTTTATGACATGTCCTAAAAAGTGATCCTCCTTTAGCCAAAATTCACATTTTGAGAATTTAGCATAAAGTTGTTCTCCTCTTAGTAGTTCTAGGACTTTCCTCAAATGATCTTCATGCTCCTGTTCTGACTTTGAATAGATCAGTATATCATCAATAAAGACGATAACAAACTGATCTAAATACGGTCTGCAGACTCGATTCATCAAGTCCATGAACACTGCGGGTGCATTGGTCAGCCCAAATGGCATAACCACAAACTCATAGGGTCCATATCGAGTCCTAAACGCAGTCTTTGGTATATCCTCATCATTTACTCTTAACTGATGATACCCGGATCGTAAATCAATCTTAGAGAAACAAGTTGCTCCCTGTAATTGATCAAACAGATCATCGATCCTGGGCAGAGGATATCTATTCTTGATTGTCAACTTGTTCAGCTCACGATAATCGATACACATACGAAATGAACCGTCTTTCTTTTTGACAAAGAGAACCGGAGCTCCCCATGGAGAGAAACTCGGTCTTATGAAACCTTTGTCTAAGAGTTCTTGAAGTTGACTAGACAGTTCTTGCATCTCCGACGGTGCTAATCGATACGGTGACTTCGCCACTGGGTTTTCTCCAGGGACGAGATCAATTCTAAACTCCACTTGTCGGACTGGTGGTAGCCCAGGCAAGTCTTCTGGAAATACGTCTGAATAATCTCTGATAACTGGAACGTCTCCAACTGCTTTCTTTTCAGGTTTCTTTTCTACCACATGAGCCAGGAATGCATAATATTTCTTCTTCAGATATTTCCTCGCTTTAATGCACGATACAATCTTCAATCCGCGGCAGGGTTTCTCGCCGTAAACTATCATCGTTTTGCCGGACGGTAGGGGAATTCGAATGAGTTTCTCTGAGCATACGATTTCAGCATTGTTCCTGGATAACCAATCCATTCCTACTACAACTTCGAAGCTTCCGAGAGTCATAGGAATGAGATCAATGGAGAAAAGATGGTCATTTAATCTTAATTCACATCCATGTATTATGGAATCTACAACTATAGTCTTACCATTCGCTACTTCTACAGTATAGGGAGCAGTAAGTGTGGATAGTTGCATATCAAGTAAAGAAGCAGTATGAGCAGATATAAAACTTTTATCAGCACCAGTACCAAATATGATAGAAACATAGTGATCATTGATAAGAAATGTACCCGTGATGACTGCCGGATCCTCCCGTGCTTCGGCAGTTCCGATAACAAAGGCACGAGCAGTAGCAGTAGTGTTGTTGAGTTTTGGACACTGGTTTCTGAAGTGTCCTTCTACTCCACAATTATAACAGGCCCTTCCACCTGTAGCAGCAGTGGTAGTGGTAGCAGTATTTGTAGCAGCAAGATGAGCAGCTCGGCATGTAGCTGCAAAGTGTCCCATACGCCCACACTTGAGACACTTTTTGCAAGGAGTGTTGGGTAGATGATGATACTGGCATTTGGTGCAAAGTGGAAATGGGCCAGTATAAGGCCTTCTGGCATTAGCAGGTTGTGGCATAGCAGTAATAGGTGCGGCATGAGTAGGTGTAACTGCAGTCAGGTCTGCAAAGTTCTTGATTGTCTTTTGCTTCTTCTTCTTGGGATGTTGTTGTTCAGGCTTCTTGCCTTCATCAATCTGTGCTCTCTTATACCCTTTCCGGGTGAGCACTCCAGACTTAAGATATTCTTCGGTAAGGCTAGCTCCAAGATGAATCGCTGCCTCCAGAGTAGTGGGGTTATTCCCCATCACAGTTCCCCTGACAACTAGAGGTAAGCCTTCAATGTATTTCTCTATCCTGCGGGGTAGAGGAGTAACCAAGTGTGGCACCAAAATGCACAACTCATGGAAACGAGTTGTATACTTGGCGTTTTCACCACTGTCTTGCACCAGATTCCACATCTCCACCTCCAGTTTCTTCAGCTCATGTCGTGGACAAAACTTTTCCACAAGCAGATTCTTGAAACCGTCCCACGGTAAAGCTAAAGCAACTTCCCGTCCTCTGGTGTTCTTCTCAGAGTTCCACCAGGTGAGTGCGCCTTTGTGAAAAGCGCTCGAGGCCATTTTGACCTTCAGGTTCTCAGGACATCCTGTGAAATCAAGAATATCCTCGATGCTCTCTAACCACTGTAGTAGGCCAGTAGCTCCTTCGGTACCAGCGTACTTAGGAGGCTTAGCATCATTGAACTGCTTGAAAGTGAAGTTAGCAGTTACAGTAGTTGTAGCATTTGAGTTATGTGCTGAATCACTAGTACTTCCCCGAAGATTCTGGGTAATATCAGTGACCATGCCCGGAATGATATCTCTCATGTGTATAGCGATGGCTCGGGCAATCTTGTTGATCTCATCGTCATTACCACTTGTCGAACCCCCAACATTAGGGTCACGTCGAGGCATTCTACGAACAGAACCCACAAGCGGGTCAGTAATGAGGAAGGACACAATTGAATTTGCATGATAAAGTTAGTAATATATCCATACTACTAATATTATCATTCAATTGTAATATGATCCAGTACACGTATAAGTTATCAACTTATTTGCATACTTATCATGTGAATATGTACGATGTTCCATGATCTCTCCACCAAACCTACACACTGACACTTTCCCGATATACCGAAGATAGCTTATATATAGGGCATACGAAAGGGTCAAGCAAACTGCCAGCCCAGACGCCATCCCAACACCGCTTCGATATACCATGATCATGCCCTTGCTAGCATTTGGCAACACGTTTGTACTGATTTCCAAGTGTTTTCCATTGATTAAGAATCCCATGATCTTAATCAACTTGAACTATGATTGAATCCATGATTGAACTATGATTATGTTATGTGTGCACCTACTAACAGTTGTTAACATGTAGAACTAAGTCATATGAGTGCTCTACATTGTTATTGTTAACTATGTTAGTAAGTACTAAGGATGTAATCACTTAAGAATTTCACTTAAGGTTTACATTGAAATTATGTTCACAACTTGATTGATTCACCAAAATGTTTGGTTCATCCAAGTTTGAATTGCACTATGATTTGATTCACCAATTATTGGGTCTCCAATGTTTGTATCCCATGTGTTTGACTAATGTTCAATGTTCCCAATTGCTCCCAAATCCTCACTCCAAATACGAACGCCGGATTCCCCCTAACATACTGAAATAAGCTTATATATAAGGTAATCTCTCACCGACCCACCACTTACCTCAATACGTCAGCGTTAATCCGTCGTCTATATTTAGGGCTAAGATTCCAACTGTTGATTGATTATGATTGTGTAAACCACGGTTCTTAATCTACTCGAAATTAAAACCTTAGGTTTCAGCATGTGTGTCATAGGTTAATTAACCTAGGTTCTCAATACCTACAGTATCGAGTATAATGATCTCCTGTGAGAACTTCAACTAAAGAATACTGTTACACAGATTCTAAGTTATAAAGTTCCTATGATGATGAACACCTGATAATGATAATATGACAAGGACTTCAAATCAAGATTCTAAATTAATAGCTCTTGATCTTTGAATTCCTATAATGAATATGACAAGGAGTTCAAATCAAGATTCTAAATTAATGGTTCTTGACCTTTGAATTCCTATAATGAATATGACAAGGATTTCAAATCAAGATTCTAAATTAATAGATCTTGACCTTTGAATTCCTATAATGAATATGAGAAGGATTTCAAATCAAGATTCTAAATTAATAGATCTTGACCTTTGAATTCCTATAGTGAATATGACAAGGATTTTAGATCAAAGATACTAAATTAATAGATCTTTGCCTCTAAATTCCTATAATGAACTCTGTGTGAGAATTTCAAATCAAGGATACTAAGAATACAGATCCTTGCCTCTGAAATCCTTAAATGAATACGTGTGAGAAATTTAATTCTGTTTCTAAAATTATAGAATTTCGATTCAAATTCCTTGACTCGATGTCTAATCTTAGAAAAATGTCCCTAAGATCTTTCAAGCTTAATGTAGACTTAATGCTCACTTAAGTTACTTAGATCCTAAGTATCCTCAAGCCTGTAGCACTTAGTCCTATTGGGTAGCTTAGGTTATAGTCTAGGTCATTAAACATTGGGTTTTTTCCTAGTCCTCTACAACCTTGGCTCTGATACCAACCTGTCACACCCCTGCGCCGCGTGCGGAATCCACGGCGCGGTGACGTATGAACAGTTGAATCATGCACAAGTATTGAAAAAGAACAACCACAATGGAGTACTACGTTTCATAATGTTTAGACAGTTGTTTAGTTACAGACAAACTATCTATCAAAAGAAAGACAACTACAGACCCAAAATATAGTTACAAAATAAGACTTCGAACAAGACAATTAAACAATTAGGATTTAGGGTGTTTCTAATCCATCCTAGCATGTTTCTTCATCTTGTTCTATCTTAGAATGGTCTCCTTACTTGTCCCTGAGAAATTCTTAAACCTGATTACCTGAAACACGTGAAAAGTAACTGTCAACTACAGAAGTAGTTGGTGAGAACAATAGGTTTAACATATGTAATCATGAATATGTGATATAAGGCATAGGTATGTTAAAGTAATAAATGATTCACATGGATGAGCTGCAACCCAAACTATCATCAAGTAAGAAAATGAGTGTAAACAGTCCAATCACTGTTTGCACGAAAGCCAACATATAATATCAATTCCCAAACCACGTTTGGAGTTAGATAATGTATCAGCAATTTTGAAAACCATAATGACACCAGACCTGCAGTTACCTTTTAAAACAAATTTAAAAGCTAACTCCATCCTGGATAAGAACCAATGTGTCCGCTTTCCCTTGTTGTGATCACCCAGTACTAACGCTAATAAATATGATACTTGATGCGTTTACAAGTTTGTTTACAACAATAGATACCATGTTTATGAACCTTACTTTAACCGAACGTGTTAATGCCTTATTTGATAACATGAATTGAAAACCTTGATTTAATCCCATGAATTAAATCCTTTGTTTTGAATACCATGAAATGAACCTCTTGATTTGAATACCATGAAATGAACCCCTTGATTTGAATACCATGAAATGAACCCCTTGATTTGAATACCATGAAATGAACCTCTTGATTTGAATACCATGAAATGGTGACCTTGTATAATAACAAGGTTTATAACAAAGAGTTTATAAAATCCATTACTTAAAAGTGTTTATCCTTTATAAAAACATTTGAGTCAATCTGTTATGAAACAGTTCAAGGATCCTTTATAAAACCTTTTTAACGAAAAGAGTTTAATAGTTGATAATTCCTTTAAAACAGTTGACAATTCCTTTAAAACAGTTGATGAATCCCTTGGATTCGTAAAATGAACCTGTAATGTTTATAAGAATACACACATCCTGTGTAATGAAATACGATTGTAAATAGCGGGTTTGATCACGTGTTCCACCCCAAAACAGTTGTAAAACAGTAAAAGAGGGGCTAATGTTCTCACCTGTCTGCAGTAGACTCTGAACTAAACAGATAGCAAGTAGCAAACAGGACTTCTAATTGGTTCCTATATCATTGTAATCATACATAAGATATAAGATTTATAGTTATATAGACTTTGATTCATTGATTGACTCGGGTACTCTTGAACTTGATTAACACTTGATTACTTGATCTTATGATTAAGATTGTTGTGAAAACTTGAAAGTTATGATTTGAGTCACTTGATTGATCATGGGTCAATGAAAATGATGTGTGATGTCCTTTTATGCACAAACTTGTTTGTACAACATCACATGCGATTAAGAGTTTGATAAACCATTGATTAACATGACTTATTAAAAGATGTTCCAATTGTTCATGTTCTTGAGATTGTGACTTTATCCCATAATTAGGTTAAGTCGCAACTTAAACCATAATTGATCAATTCACAATTATCAAATTTATGATCCAACATTGGGCCTTGAGCCTATGTAACCATGATGGTCCTTAAACCAAGTCCATGGGCCACTTAGGTTAACGATGGGCCAATTGAATGTGGTGTTGGGCCAAGTGGGTGTGATGTTGGCCCAACCACATGTATATGGGCCATGTAAGGTTCTAAGCGATATTGGGCCAATTAGAGATCAACATGGGTCATTATAACACAATTGGGCTTAGTTTAACCTATGAGGCCGATTGATAGTGAAGTTGGGCCAATTGAAACTGAATTGGGCCGATGTGGTTAGGGGCTGCCAACATGGGCAGCGAACCCTTGAAGTTCAAAGGCTAGGTTCGTGGAGTCCCTTAGGTTAGATGGTTCAGGGGTTCGGCAACAAGTCAACGAACCATGCAAGAGTTCGGTAGAGTTCATTCATGCATGAAGGTTCGTTTACATGAAACAAGTTCGTGGCTGATGGTGATCTTAAGGGTTCGTGCATGGCGACTAAGGTTCGTGAAGTGATCATCATGTAGGGTTCGCAGAATGTTTGCACAAGAGAGGGTTCGTTTCTTATGGTTCGGCCAAAGGTGATTAGAGGTTCGCGGGACTTCAATTGGTTCGGCAAGTTGGGCAACGAACCATGTAGGGTTCGTCTGGGTTAGCTTCTGCATAAAGGCTCGGCTGGGAAGCAGATGATGGTTCGTGAGATCCTCTCAAGGTTCGACTGAAGATGAACGAACCAGGTAGGTTCGGGGATCTTCATTAGGGTTCGGCAGGGTTCGGCCCTTTACACAGCCGCGAACCTGTCGATCTTCATCAGCATCATCATCAAATCTCTGGTTCCCGATCCCTATCTAGGTTAATCTAGCATCATAAAGGGTTGTCATAGATGCGAAACCGAAAATGAAAGGCTAGAACCGGCTAGTTGTCGGATTTTCAACAAACACACATAAAAACCCTATTTTCGTGATTGTTCAAGCATCAATACCTCGCGATTCTGTGGATAAACCTTCTGATCCTTTGTACTTCGGTGTAGAGAATGTTGAGAGCTACACGTGGACACCAAGAACACCGAAATCCATTGAGAAATGAAGGAGATACACGCGTTTGAAGTCGGTTTTCTAGAGAGAGAGGGTAGACGGAAATCTTAGAGAGATAAGTGGTTGTTGGCTGCATTTATGACGAAAATAGCCTTGTTCAAGGCTTTTATAGCCCGGGTGGTATTCGGGTCCGTTTCGATCGCTCGGTTCGCGTTTTCGGAACGTAACGCGTATTTTACGCGGTTTTAAATAAAAAGAGTTGTTAAACTCATTAGAATGATGAGTTTCAAAATTGTAAAAATATAAAATAATTAATTTAATTATTTGTTCGAAAACAGATCGTTAAACAGTAACAATTACGTGTATACCCGCAATCGCGTACGTTTTCCGATCGTATAAAATAGTTAAAGCCGTTCACTCGTAATTATAAGTTCAACATTCGTATCATCATGGATCGTCACTCATAACTATACTCAGTCTCGCTTACGCATTACGATTTTGTTTGATTAATTCTCATAATATTCGTCTTAACACTACGCACTAACACTACCCTGTTACACCGAACGCAGTATATATATAGGGCTCACTCTCGCTGCCCACCACTGTTTCGATATAACACGATACTGTTCTTGCCTAGTGTAATCGACTGTAATTAAGTAATACATACTTGTTCCTAAATAAATAAGATCCTGTAACACACAAGCACACATTATGAACATAAGAATCACATTGATTAACTGAACATTGACACCCACAATTCTAACACTGTTTACGACTACGATGACTAAATGTACAAATGTTACAGTTCGGCCTAAGGTTTAGCCCAGGTGTTGGTTCGTGGGTTCCCTAATGGCAGAAGCTTCGGCCAAATCCTCTAGGGTTCGTGATGATGCAGGTTCGCCCTCATGAGGTTCGTGAGCCTTGCAAGGTTCGCCTAGATCAGGTTAGTCCTAGGTTCGGCTCCTTCAAGTTCGCCCCTTCCTTGAAAGGTTTGGTGGAGGTAACAAGGACTTAGGTTCAGTTCTTATGTCTCATGAGGTACAAGGGTTTGGCTCTAAAAAGGGTTCGGTCCCTTGGTAAGGTTCGCCATAAGCAGCCCGGGTCCAAGTTCGGCCCACACAAGAGAGGGTTCAGCTCTATTCTGTATCAAGAAGGGTTCGGCCAGGCCTTTCACAAGGTTCGGCTAACCTTGCTGCGTGGTGACCCAGCTCCATCTTCTGCTTTTAATCTAACCTGCTGCACGTGCAATCTCCTACATATACTCGTTTACATCCTCAACTAGTTTATTTAATACATTTGACATCTCTAAAATCGTAAAAACATAGTAACCATTCATTCATGAACTTTTTAACAAAAACCGAAAAAGTAAAGCTCAGTTCTACCTGGATTCGTTGGCCAAACTCGAGATTTCTTCGTGGATTTGTGTTCTCCTCGATCATGCGGTCGTGTAGAGAGAAGTTAGAGAGAATGTGGGTGACGAATTTGGGGAATCTTAGAGAGAGAAAAGGTTTGTGAAGTGTGGGGAAGATGAAGGAAATCCCCTTCCTTATATCGCGTGTAGTCACCATGTGATCGGCCTTGTCTTTATCGCGATAAAATTACAGAAACGCTCGGTTCTTGCTCATAAAATATATTTAAAATATAATTCGTTTAAATAATTCTATTCGTTACAATAAAATGATTTTAAATAAATTGTTTCGTAAAACGATTCCGTTTCATTTACGGTAAATTATTTATTTAAATAAGACGAATTACTAGATTTTGTTTTAGATTGTGATTCCTAATAAATATTTTTAGTTTTCATTTATTAGTTTAATATCGTCAGATATTATTTAATTATCTCGTCGAAACGCGTAACTTACATACGTATTCGTATCGTATCGTATTTCGATTTGATTTACAATTTATGGAACATCGTTTCAGGATATTATTCTTAATAATTATATTCGTGTGAATCGTCACCCACGCGAATACATTATTAAGTTAATAATTCTGAATTAATATTCGCGTTTAAATTATGTTCGTAACCTCACCATCGCGTAATTAATTCCGGTTATGCTTCCATTATTTTATTAACTTTCATATTATAATTCCCAATCCAAAACCCACTAAACCCTAGTCACTGACACATCCGTTATAGACCGAAATATGCATATGTATAGGGCATATGTAGGGGTCAGTCGCAACTGCCCCAGCCACCGTCCCACCGCTATTTCGATAAACCATGACCATGTGTCCTTGACTATGTTTAGCAACCAAACTATAACCACTCCCGATCCTTTTCCATTCCATACCAAATCCATAACCATCATAAATATAACTGCGATAAACTCTATGGTTTTGTTTAGTTGGGTTATAAGTAAACTTACCATGGTTTACGCGTATAATAATATTTTCTAAATATGTATACCAATAACAGTGATAATCATCAAATCATGCATCCAGTCATTCATTATTATAAATAATTATTATATCAGGTCGCGACAATACAATCGCACGATGTACGGACAACCTGAAGTACAGTGATGTTACACGAGCAAGCAGTAATGAGTCGAGGTATAAAAAGGGAAGAACTTCCGTCTTCCTCATTTGCAAGACTTCCTCTCTCTCTCTCTAAAAACACAAGCCATTCGAACTAAAGATCAAGATTTGAGGTAAAAATATATAATTTATTTGAGTTTTTTTAGGGTTTTAACTTAAATGTAAATCACAAATTTTTCACATTTAAATGAGTTTTCTAAATAATTTGGGTATAAAAAACTAGAAGTATAAGGTTTAGGAAACCATTATAGTAGAAATAGAGTGAAAAATGGAGTGTTTATGGGAATCTGCAAGTTTCGGGAAAACCGGGAACGAAGGAGGTAAAGGATGAATAATTCGAGAAAACCACAAAAGAAACTCGAGAAAACTTTATCAATTCTAGAACCTTTATTTTGAGATGTCAAACAAAGTCGAGAACCCTTTGTATTGGACTCTTAAAGTTCGATATCAACATTAACAAACTAGAAAACCTCTAGTTTTATACATGGAGTTCGAGAACCATAATACAACAACTCGAGAACCATCAAGGGAATTAGAGAACACTATGTTATGTTTTTTTACAAGAAACTCGAGAACCTCTTAGGAGGCAACAAGAATTCGAGAACCATCAACAAATTAGCAAAACCCAATCCTGAATTTGAGAAACCAATAAAGGTTATGTTTTTATAACATAATACTGAATTAAAAACACTCAAGTTATAATAACTATTTTTAAGTTCATTAACGGATCATATTCTAGAGTATAAAAATATAAACAAGGAATATGATGACATAAAAAAATATACTAATGTTTAACATATGTTTGTTAAGTATTAGTGTATTACATTACTATTGAGTAAGATCAAATTTAAATAACAAATAGTTATAAGAGTTAATCAACATAAAGGTTAAACAATATTGAATATAATATAGGTTGTTGGGTCATTCTCGAGTGGAAACATGTATATCACAATAAACTGATTTTGACATAACAAGTGTGGAACCATGATTATTATTGAGATATGATTATTGAGATGAATGGTGATTATAAGATGATATACTTAGAGTGAGTCATTGTTGATTGAGTTGACTCAGGTCCTTCGAGGTGATTCCACTGTTGATTGAGTTGACTTCGTTCCTCCGCAGTTCACAACCTTGATAATTATGAATATATTGAATATCGTTGATCGAATTGGCTGCGGTCCTCCACGATGATTCCGCAGTTGATTGAGTTGATGAGGTCCTCCAAGGTATCTTATATTGAGAATATTGTGATGAATGATGGTTGATTTGGTATGACTGATTGAGATTGATTAAATAGAATTGATTGATTACTTGTGATTAATTGGATTATTTGAATTGACTGACTTGTGTGTTTGTGGTAACTGTACAGATTGGTGTTATTGAACAGGTTCACACGAGGTATTCCTTAAACTTTTACGAACGTTTTGAAGAATATAAAACTTATGATTACTCACCATCTACTCCGTAGTTGACACTTTATTTTCTACATGTTACAGTGAATTAAGAGAAGTAGGTAAAGCAGGGTAGCTCTACACCATTTGGACTCATCACATAGGACCTTGGACTTAGCTGAATTAACTGGATCGATGAAGATTAGGATTTAGTTAATTTAGCTACATCTTTTGAGTAATCATTATACTTGAATCATGAAGAACATGATTTTTTATGTAAATACTTTAATTGAAATTAATTGTTATGTGATGATACTTTAGATGCCCAAGAGCTTGTGAACAATCTACACATCCCTCGTGGCATCCTGACGTTTCCGCCATCGGTCAGGGTGTTACAGATTGGTATAAGAGCCTGAGTTATAGGGAATTAGGTTACTAGAAATGGTTGACCTAGTCTATAACCATAGGGAACCCTAGTATGAATTAGTTCATACTCTAGTTAATATATTGAGGATTCTTGCTTACATGAATATTACAAGTTAATTGCTATCCTGATAAATATTGACTTATGAAATATGTTACTTGTTGCTAAATATGATTGTTGGAGCCCTGAGTACGTACATGGATATACTCGTGATGTATTGTAAATGTGGTGGGCTAGCGGCTGAAGTAGTTGCGACTGACTTTTACGTATGTTTAGGACCATATAAACCCTCTAAAACTACTCGGTTCCTTGAGGAATCTGCTTGACAGGCCCTTGAATAGTGCGGAATCCTATTCAAGGGTTTTTCAATCGAAATCACCAAGCCCCGTGGCAATCGGATGATGTAGAATCAACGTTTTGATTGAAATCGAAGCACCACGGGGTGAGAATCGACGTTGGACCGGAAGAGGTGGCTCAAAACCCTAGGGGAATGACTTTGATCGCTCAGGGGTCAGCGAAATGATGTACGAGTTACTGAAACATTCTGTTTGCAGTTCTATATACAGACTGAGCTCATTCAACAGAATGAATGGTGCGGGGCACTTAGCCGAATGGGTTGTTCAACCGAATGAGTCATGCGAGTGACTCATTCGTTCGCCTCAGCCATTCGCTAGGCGTTCATTTGTGCGAAAGGACTCATTCGTTGGAACCATTCGCCCTAATGGGTTTGTAACATTATCAAAGTCATAGTCAAACATAGTTAAACATATCAAAACTCAATTAAAAATATGAACTGTAAATAAAAGAAAATTTTATTATTAATATGAATTTTACACAATCCAAGACATATAAAATATTGAACTAGGGACATCAAATGCATCACCAAACTCCCCCTTGGACCTAGTTCCTACTTGTCAGCTCCAGTCTTCAAAACTTTTCTGAAAGTACTTTCCAGTCAGAGCCGGCATGTATATCAAACGTGAAGCATAGCCGGATGACTCTCATATACTGTAGCGCCTACTCCATGTCCACAACATCAAAGAATATCTGACCTTTGTATAAAGTCTTCACGTCTTCTAGCGACAGATTAGTTGTTAGTGCATAAGATGTCCCTAGTTCAGCATTTTGCATGATCTTAATGTTTAAAGTTGATATTATTAATGAAATCAGTCTTTCTATATTGTTCGTACATGTTCATTTGAGTTTATAGATGTTTGACTATGGTTGACTTTGATTATATATGTCTTATATATCCATTTGTGCGAATGACCCAAAGAATGAGGTCAGTTGGGCGAATGAATGCCTAGCGAAGGACTAGGGTGAACGAATGAGTCATCCGTATGACTCATTCGGTTGACCAAGCTCATTCGGCTGAGCCATTCGCCGAACGAGTGATTCGGCCACTCCTTCGGCCGAATGAGTACAGTCTATATATACTTTTGCAAACAGGTTCAAACCTAACTTTTCCGAGCCTCCTTTCTTCCTAGAGCACTCTAGTGTCATACCCTTAGGGTGTTGAGCGGTTCTGGCGACTCCAACTTCGATTCTAACCTCGTGGTGTTCGATATTGATCCAAACTTTCACTCCTCATCTTCAGATCACCACGGGGCTTGTCGATTTGGATTGGAAAACCGTGGAATAGGATTCTGCACTATTCCAGTGGCTGTAGAGCAAATTCCTTGGTGAACCAGATTGTTTATGGGCTCCAAATTGGTCCTACAAAGTGGTATCAGAGCTTTGGTCTAGATTCTACTCTATTTTCAATCCAAATCATCAAATCTCATATTGCATGTTTGAGACTGTTGAAAACCCTAACTTTGTTGCCCTTCAAGTTACTGTTTCATTACAGATCCGTGGGTTTTTGTGCGGTGTGGCCCTTGTGCCTGGTTAACATAATTTTTTTGCTTTTTTTATGCAAATTTGTATGTAGTTCATGATATTTAGCTATATGATTTTTAGCTCATAACACATTATTAGCTTAATATATATATATATATATATATATATATATAAATATATAGGGGGAGGTTCCATTGTAAAACCTTCATATTTGAGAAAACTTAGAAAACTAATCACAATTGTTATGAATCAATTTCGTTTTTCGTTTTTTATTTTACATTCTATTTTATTATAAGGCTATATTTGTTAACAAAAAGAAAAAAATATATGTAATTCATGTTATTACATATATGTAACTCATTGATTACATATATGTAACTTGTAAACTGCATATAGGAGTTACATATACGTAACTTTATTGGTTACATATACGTAATTTCGTGATCTACATATTTTTATTAAAAACTTTTGTTTGTTTATTATATTTCTAAGCTAATAATAAAAAATCATGAAAAAAAAAAATTTAAAATTGATTGGTTAGTAGGAGTTTTCTTGGTTTTCTTCAAAGTGAAGAGTTTTTATTTGAACCCTCCCCTATATACATATATATATATATATATATATATATATATATATATATATATATTAAGTCGTACTTTTTACTTTATCGAGTGAATACATTTAAAAACATGATAAAGACATACCTTAACAAGCGAATACATGTCCTTTTTGTTTTGTGCCGGAACCTTTCTCCAGTCAGGATATTCAATGGATACATGATCAGATATCCTAACAAGAGTCCCAAGAAACAGAGCAAGTTCATTAGCTTCATCTCCCACAGGCTTTCCAAACTTGTTGAACCTTACAACTATCCTTTGAGTACTATCCATTTTCCAAGTTTGACCTTTTGTTGTATAGCCTCTAACCTTTTTAGGAGCATCTAACAAGTTCAATATAACAAAAATATGTATAAAATATTTATTAATAGTTTACATGTAGTAACTGTAGGACCAAGTGTGATCTCGGAAACAATTCGATCTCACAGAGAATCTGCTCAACAGCCACTAGAATAGTGCGGAATCCTATTCTAGGGTTCTCCAATCGAATCCGACAGCAACCGTGGTGATACAAAGGTGCTAGATACGTTAGAGTGAAGATCGAACACCACGAGCTATGAATCGAAGTTGGACAGCAAGAGAACGCTAAAAAATCCAAGGGTTTGACACTTGAGTGCTTTGGGACGAATGAGGGCTCTCTGGAGTTAGGGTTGAAATGATTTTGAACTTGTATATATAGGCAGCTGACATTCGGCCGAATGAGAGGCCGAAACAACTCATTCGGCGAATGACTTCTGTCGAATAGGTAATTCAGTCGAATGAGTCATTCGGTGAATGACTCATTCACTGACTTTATACATACTCTAGTTTCCTTCGGCGAATGACTTCATACGTTAGAGTCATTCGCCCGAATGAACCATACTCATACTCAATAACATAATAAATCAAATCACCCAATCATATAATCAAATAACTAAATTGTAAACATTAAGAACAATATAGAAAGACAACTTTCATTAATATAACTTGATTTTTACATGATGAATGTTACAAAACAGAACTAGGGACATTAAGTGCATCTACAAACTCCCCCTTGGACCTAGTTCAGGTTTTGGAAGTGTCTTTCTTGAAGTACTTGGCAGAAATGGCTTTCCAGTCAGCTCCAGCATGAATCTTGAAAATACTGCAGAGACGGATCACCCTCATGAACTGTAATGCCTGTACCATGTCCTGTACGTCAAAGAAGATCTGATGACGGTAAAGAGCTAGGACATCTTTGTGGGACAGGTTTGTCAACCACATAGGTTCAAAAATCCTCACAGTTTCCCATTTCTTGTCCTTGCATAGAACAATCACAGCTTCACCAGTACGACCGTCGTAATACCACCATCGGAAGCCTTCCATAAAATCTTGACGGATCTTCTGTAAAGGAATCTTCTTCAAGACTTTAGGAGAAAGCCACTTCAGGATAACTTTATGTTTCCGGGTGTCTCCATCAATCTCTGGAAGATAGTAACGTTCAGGTTGTTGAGGTTGGAAGTTCACCCATCGCTTTCGGTACTCGTACTGGATCTGTCGAGAGAACCAAGCAGACATCCCCGAATCTTCACTGTATAACATCTTTAGACGAGCTAACCGATTCACTTCAAATCCTGGCAGCGTCTTAAAGTCATGGGGATGCTTGAAGTAGTCTATTCCTTTCTCTCTCTTCACTGCATAACATCCAAGGTCGTGAAAGTATGCCCAGCTAAGAATCTGACCTCCAACCTTATAGCCTTTGGTCCTATAAACCTTCTTATGAGTAGCTGGCATGTTCTATGTACTTTGTTTCTTCAAGAACTCCCAATAGGCCTCCCACTCTTCTTTCCTTTTCTTCTGATCATCGGCTTCAGACTTGCTGGCTTCAACCTGTTCTTCCAAGTACCTGATCAGAAGATCCTCAGTCTCTTGATCAAACTGGTCAGTAAATGTAGGCAGCTCATCCTCATCCGATGCATATTTAGGATACTCCTCATCTCTAATATCCTCCAGAATAACCTTATCAATGTCATCAAAAGGTTCTGGACCAGGCTCATCAAAGACAGGAACAGAGGTATCGTTAGTGATAACCTTATCAGGATTTAACCTGAATAGCTCAGCTATTTGTTCCTTAGTGAGACAGTGAATGATTTCTCCCTCCTCCTTGTCGTAGCTGACTGAGTGATGTATAATGCTTTGAGCGTCCAGAATCATAGTGAGAGTTTCGTCTAACTGACGTCTCACAGGCACAACTTCTACTTCCTCAGTCGCTTCAGGTTCAGCTCTCTTTGAGGGAGACGAAGGAGGAGGAGCCTGTTTCTTCTTATCATTAGCCTTCTTGGACCGGATCTCAGATGAAGGAGGGGCTTGATCATCATCATCATCATCATCATCATCATCAGTACCGGATGACCCAGAAGACCCACTCCCAGATCTGTCCTTATCTTTTTCTTTGTAGGACCAAGTGTGATCTCGGAAACAATCCGATCTCACAGGGAATCTGCTCAACAACCACTAGAATAGTGAGGAATCCTATTCTAGGGTTCTCCAATCGAATCCGACAGCAACCGTGGTGATACGAAGGTGCTAGATTGACGTTAGAGTGAAGATCGAACACCACGAGCTATGAATCGAAGTTGGAAAACAAGAGAACGCTCAAAAATCCAAGAGTTTGACACTTGAGTGCTTTGGGAGGAATGAGGGCTCTCTGGAGTTAGGGTTGAAATGATTTTGAACTTGTATATATAGGCAGCTGACATTCGGCCGAATGAGAGGCCGAAACAACTCATTTGGCGAATGACTTCTGTCGAATAGGTAATTCAGTCGAATGAGTCATTCGGCGAATGACTCATTCGCTGACTTTAGACATACTCTGGTTTCATTTGGCGAATGACTTCATACGTTAGAATCATTCGCCCGAATGAACCATACTCATACTCAATAACATAATAAATCAAATCACCTAATCATATAATCAAATAACTATAATGTAAACATTAAGAACAATATAGAAAGACAACTTTCATTAATATAACTTGATTTTTACATGATGAATGTTACAAAATAGAACTAGGGACATTAAGTGTATCTACAGTAACATCATTACAAATTGTTTGTAGTCATACCTCGTATATCACCAGTTTGATGAACTTGAGTTTCAGATACCAGGTTATCTTCAACAAGATCATCATGAACAGGGTCTCTAATACACTCGTCGAATACAGTAGAAGTTGTTACCATTTGTAGCCTTTTGCGCTTACATATACCTTTATTTTTTGATTTAGAACATTTTGTCATCTCTATCTCATATTGATTATTTCTTTGTAGAACCTCACCTATTTCTTGAGACTCATCATCTTGAATGTCATGATCCACTTAAAGCATAAAAGGTTAAATAAATATATAACGTGCTTTTAATTGATTAATTAAAAATTAAGAAAAATAATACCTTGAAAGCTTTCGTCATCCTCGTCTTCATACTCGTCAACAATAACCAACTTTCTTTTGGAAAGTGGTATCTTATGGGGGACATTTGAACTAGCAGGTGGACGCAACTTCACTTGATTAACGACTCTATTCATGTACATTGGTGGAATAAAATGTGGCTTCACTTTTGTTTGCTGAGTTTTTTTGACTTTGTGGCTTACTTTTCAAAGATTTGGCAATGTTTGTAATTACCAGAGCATTCACTTTTTTTTCATTCTTTAGAATCCTCATTCTTCTAGATTTCTCGTATGAATTCTTTGTTGTTAAGGTTAGAAAAGAGAGCAATTAAAAATATGTTTCACAAATAAAGTTTTAACTGCAGATGTTGCTAGTTAAACTAATAGGTAATGCAAATTACATTAACACATGATGTTCGTTAATTTAATATCATACCACAAAAGGAATTTGCTGAGTTGTAAACGAAAACTAGATTAACATGTGATGGTAAACTAGTTGGCTGTACTGGATGCTGCTATTCTTTTGTTGAATTAACTGCAATGGCTAAGTGTAAACTGTTGTTTTCTGTTCAGCCTAAAATGTTTTTGTTTTCAGTTCAGGTGCTATTCTTTTGTTAGACTGTAATTACACATATGAACAAGTTAAATTCTTAACGGGTCAAATTGGGTTTGATTTAAACAGGTCAATAAAGAGGTTTCAAATTTGCTATAGGACAAATAACAACATACTGGTTTCCTAATAATATATGAAACCTAAAATGACAATTTGGTTGAATTATTCAGTAAGAGAAGCTACATATTTACCAATATATGTAAGCAACATTAACCAAATACCTGTGTATATTAAAACTCACATAATATCTTACATTTTACTCTTCATCATGCTACTCACATAATATCTTACCTTTTAAAGACACCTTTCATCATTTGCAAAGTTTAAATCATTCATGCACGTCATTTTCATGAAGTAAGTTTAATCCCGTTCATTAAGGTCAAAACATGGCTATTATAGGTTGTTAAATGGCTGAAATGATGATTGTAATCAGGCCTAAACGAGTTATATATGGGAGATTCATGGCATAAATTAAGTTGCAACATGGGCAGGTATATAAAATTGTAACAAGGCATTTACAGGGTTGTTATATGGCTGTAATCAGCCCTAAACCAGTTTAGTCTGAATGATTTATGGATTGAATTAAGTAGCAATATGGGCAGGTCAATAAGGTTATAACAAGAATGTTACATGGCTAGTACAGGGCTGTCACAGAGCCGAAGTCAGCCCTAAATCAGGTTAATTAGGAAGATTTAATAGCTTAAATTATATTGCAATTTGGGCGGATAAACGAGATTGTAATAAAGCTGATAGAGGGCTCATACATGGTTGTTAAAGGGCTGTAACAAGGTTATAACAAGGCAAAATCATGGTTGTTATAAGGCTGTCATGAGGCTGTAAAAAGGGCTGAAATGTAGTTGCAATCAGCCCTAAGCGAGTTGCTAGTTGTAAAGATGAATGGCTTTAATAAGTTGTAACTGGGGCGGGTCAACATAGTTTTAACAAAGCCAAAATAGGGTTGTCATGACGTTGTTATAGGGCTGAAATGTATTTGCAATCAGCCTTAAACGAGCTACTAATCACACGGATTAATGACTTTAATAAGTAGTAACTGGGATGGGTCAACATAGATTTAACAAAGCCAAAAAAAGGCTGTTAAGAGGCCGTAATAGGGCTGAAATGTAGCTGCAATCAGCCCTAAACGAGGTGCTAGTCGCAAGGATTAATGGCTTTAATAAGCTGTAACTTGGGCGGGTCAAAATAGTTGTTGGAAAGCCAAATAGGGCTATCAAGAGGCTGTAATAGGGCTGAAATGCAGCTGCAATCAGCCCTAAACGAGGTGCTAGTAGCAGGAATTAATGTCTTTAATAAGTTGTAACTTGGGCAGGTCAAAATAGTTGTTGGAAAGCCAAAATAGGGTTGTAAAGAGGCTGTAATAAGGCTGAAATGCAGCTACAATCAGCCCTAAATGAGGTGGTAGTCTCAACGATTAATGTCTTTAATAAGTTGTAACTTGGGCGGGTCAAAATGGTTGTAACAAAGCCAAAACAGGGCTGTTAAGAGGCTGTAATAGGCCTGAAGTGCAGCTGCAATCAGCCCTAAACGAGGTGCTAGTCGAAAGGATTAATGGATTTAATAAGTTGTAACTTGGGCGGGTCTACCATAGATGTAACAAAGCCAAAATAGGGCTGTCACGAGGCTGTAAGAGGGCTGAAATGCAGCTGCAATCAGCCCTAAACAAGGTGTTAGTCTCAAGGATAAATGTATTTAATTAGTTGTAACATGGACAGGTCAAAATAATAGTAACAAAGCCAAAATAGGACTGTCAAGAGGCTGTAATAGGGTTGAAATGTAGCTGCAGTCAGCTCTAAACGAGGTGCTAGTCGTACGGATTAATGTATTTAATTAGTTGTAGATTGGGCGGTTCAAAATAGTTGTTGGAAAGCCAAAATAGGGCTGTCATTAGGTTGTAATAGGGCTAAAATGCAGCTACGATCAGCCCTAAACGAGGTGCTAGTCGCAAGGATTAATGGCTGTTAATAAGTTATAATTTTTACTGGCAAACAAAGTTGTAACAAAGCCAAAACATGGCTGTTACAAGTATGTCCCATGACTGAACTGCAACTGTTATCAGCCTAAACAGGTTGCCAGTTCTACGGCTGAACTGTAGCTGGTGGCGTCTGGCTAGGGATGTCACATTTATACACATGATTCAACTTATATAAAAATCTAAAACTTTTAAACTTAAGAGCTTATGACTTATATATAATACAATAAATTAAATAAGTTGGAGAATTTGCATTAGTACCTTTTGAATCAACACAATTTGACTCACAACCTTGCATCTTACCAGTATGGCGACGTTCAGTTTCATAATCGTCATGGGCTTCTACATTATCTTCATAATATTCTTCATCAGTCTCAATGAAGTCGATAGAAGTGATAAATAGCTTTCTACGCATACTAATACTGTGTATTCAAAAAATATGCAATACGACAAGTAATGTTAACCACATACTAATAAAATAATCTAGAAGAAATAAAACAACGTGAAAAAAATTAAGGTTATCAAATGCAGTACACACTCAAATATAGTTGATCAAAGCATCAAGTTTACCATATAATGGAATTATGCAAACTCACATAAATAACGACATAAAATTAACAAGTGATAAAAAATAATTCAATCGTCGTCATTTTCTTCAAAATCTACTTCGCGCTCCATGTCTGGTGTAATGTCTATGCCATCTTCACCATCCTCCCCAGTCCTGTGTAAGTCCAACAAATTAGATGTGTAATCATTTGAATGCGGATCAACTTGATAAGCAACACCTCCCAAGTCAAACATATCTCTTACTTTTACAAGTCAAACAACCTCCCAACCTTTTTACTTCAGGTCTATGACATAGAACACCTTATCAACTTGTGATGCCATAACAAATGCATCATCAGCTAAATTAGACCCTGTGTATGTCGTGTGTGAGAATTAACCAATGTTACACCATTCTCTATCTTACCACCTTTATTGATGTCAACCCAATCACATTTGTATAAAACTACTTGTAATTGACCCGAGTAGTTTAACTCAATAATGTCATTCAATTTACCATAGTAGTTATTCACGCCATGAACAGGCCTTTTAACTCGAATACTAGCGTAATTTTCACCTTCTACAGTAACAACACCACTATTTTGTGTACTTGGTGATTCCTCTTGATATTTTGTGTTAAAACGATAACCCTTAACAAGGTATCCATAGTATCATGTAACACTTCTAAGTGGACTACGAGATATCCATTTTAGATCTTGTGTTACTTCATCACCTTGCTCTTCAATAAGTGAAACCTATTATATATTTGTTTTACACATTATACTAAGATCACATTTGACATATTATAATAAATTTTTTTACAATTAACCTTTTCTTGAACCAATCAGCAAAATATTGGCAATGAATATTGTTCATTTCGTAATTCGACATACGACCAGAACGATGTTGTCCTTTGATTATTTGTTTGTGCTCCCTTAAAAGTAAAATTATATTAATATTTTTTATAATAAATTAATGATGAACAAGTGTATGTAGTAACAAAACAAAAATTATCTTACTCTCGAAATGGTGTAACCGAATCAACATTGAATAATACGTAACGATGTGCTTGGGTGAGTGACTTCTTATCAATGTCTAAATTTTAAGACCTCCTTCTTTTGCTAATAGATACCCCTGAATGCAAATTACGACCTATTGCACGACCTGGGAAAAGATTGTTTGATGCTTCAATATAATTTGGAGACCTTCATCATCATTCCTAACATTTCTAGTAAACACAGTTTCTACTTTTGACAGGTATCTAGCGCAAAACGTTATGCTTTCCTCGGCTAAATAACCTACGGCAATTGAACCTTCAGGATGAGCTCTATTATGGACGTATAACTTAAGCTTAAGAAGGTCCTTGTTTGTGTCATAGTTTGAAATCAATCATCATTTACAAAATAAAAAATATATAAAATAATGCATAAAATTTACAGATATTACAATTACCTTTCAACAGGGTACATCAATCGAAAAGCAACAGGACCTACAAACCTAACCTCTCTCATTAAATGAATCACCAAGTGTACCATTACCGCGAAGAATGATGGGAGAAATATCTACTCTAGTTTGCATATGGTGAGAGCAAATTTAGTCACAAGAAAATTTAGATCAACTTCACACAAATCCTTGTAGCAAATGGCCTTAAAAAATCACATAACTCGATTATCGCAAAGCTTACATGCTCTGGCAAAGAACCTCGTAATGCAATCGGCAAATACTCTTGCATCAACATGTGCAACATGTGACAATCATAACTTTTCATCCCAAATAGTTTACGCTCGTTTAATTGTACACATCGAGAGATATTGGATGAAAATTCATCAGGTTGCTTAATTAACTTGAGGGTTTTTAAAAATTCATTCTTTTCACCACATGTCGTTTGATAACATGCTTTTGGCATGTAAATGGTATTACTTATAGGTCGCTTCTTTGGATGTAATTCCTTTCGTCTACCCATTTCTTGTAGATCAAGTCTTGTTTCATAATTATCTTTTGACTTTCCTTGTCCTAATAAAGTCACCACTATGTTTTCACAAACATTCTTTTCAATGTGCATCACATCAATATTGTGAAGCAATAATAAGTGTTTTGAATATGGCAACATAAAAAAAATACGGTTTTTCTTTCATGGACCACGGGCACCACTGTCGACAAGAAATTTCATATCTTCCAATTTTCATAACACCTCCTCTCCAGATGGAGGAACTGGAGCAATTCTTGATTCTTGACGTCCAACAAAGGATCTCGTGTTTGAATGCCATTGATGATCAACTGGAAGCCACCTCCTATGACACATGTAGCACCATTTTTTTCCATGAGTTAGCCATTTGGAATCTGCACCAAAAGCACATACAGGACATGCAAGTTCTCCTTTAGTGCTCCACCCAGAAAGATTGGCATAGCCTAGAACGTCAGATATGGTAGAAATAATAGAAGCCTTTAACCGAAAGTATTGTTTCGTTGAGGCATCAAATGTTGCATATACGTGTCTATCTTGTTTCCAGGACCTTTAGGACTAGGGATGATTAAAGAAAGTATAAAATTCGGTCGCTTTATAACCAACCATGGTGGCAAGTTGTAAGGAATAAGAAAAACTGGACAAATGTTGTGTGCCACATTCATTGTCCTAAACGGGTTAAAGCCATCACTCGCGAGAGCTAGTCTAACATTACGAGGATCACTAGCAAATTCACTAAAATTTTCATCAAAATCTTTCCAAGCTAATCCATCTGCTGTGTGCCGCAATTTTACATCTTTGACACGCTCTGTATGATGCCAGGTCATCAGGTTAGACGTCTTCGAAGACATAAACAATCTTTGAAGTCTAGGCTTTAAGGAAACCACTGTAATATTTTTGCAGCATTGATCATGGGAGGACTCGCTTCAATTTCAGAATTAGCTTAATGAATTTTTCATCTTGAAGAGCCACAAAAAGAACAAACTTCACATTTCTCCTTCTCATTCCAAAACAACATGCAACTATTAGGACATGAGTGGATTTTTTCATATCCTAATCCCAATATCGACATGATTTTTTTCACTTGTTGTGTTGTTTTTGGTAAAATATTTCCTTCTGTTAATAAATCATTTATAAACTCTAACAACATAGTGAAAGATTTGCTACTCCAGTTGTTGAGACATATAATATGGTACAAATGAACCACACATGATAATTTTTATATTTGCAATTCGGGTACACCTTTTCTTTAGCATCATTAACAAGGTCATCAAAATTGCTTCCTTTATTGTTCGTCTCTCTACTAGTGTTCGCAGCATTCTCATGTAGATCCATTCCATCTTCACCTTCTGCTTCAAAAGAATCATTTAACAAATCACATATTTCACGGTGAAGTGTCTCTTCGTCTTCATTAAGAGTTGTGCTATATGATTTTGGTGTTGTGCCCTTGCCATGATATACCCATTTCAAGTATTCTGGCCGAAACCCTAATCATATAAGATGATCTAGAACACTTTGCCTATTTTGATATTGCATATTTATGCAAAATGTACAAGGACAGTTTATCAACCCCCCCCCCCCATTGTTGCATGTTCTCTCAAATGCAAAATTCAAAAATTTTTGAACCCCGTTAACAAAAATTTTACTTGATCTTGGAGCGTTATACATCAACGATCTATCCATGACTTTGCGGTTTAGATTTATATTAGCTGTGAAAGCCAACAAAATAAACATGATACATTAGCTTTTTCTTGAAATATCTTAACTTTTACCAATCATGATTCTAACTATTAAGGTTAATGTAACCATGCATGAGTTATTAACTTATAATTGTATAGCAAGCTTTTAAGGTCACACGAATTGTGTTAATGTCAACTCACTATTCCAAGTGTCGTATTTGGGTTCACGTGTGTAAAATATTGTGTTTCAACATAACATTATCAAGAACTTAAAATCAACTTAAAGATAGCAATATTTAACATTAACTTTATTCTATTCACGCATTGTACACAAGTCAAGTAGATTTCACCTGAAACAAAATTCAACATTCTATTATCCATTTAGGCAACAAGAACCGATAAACACAATGTAAAGATGAATAATGACCAAAAACAACATGAAAAATTATAATATATAAACTAAATTCGGCCTACCACTTAAAATAATGTTCACTTAATATTTCTATAAACAAATTATATCACTTCGTGTCAATCTAAAGTGTTGCATAAAGAAAACAATGAAACAAAGAACATTTGTAATTTCTCATGCTAACACTAAACTTTTAAAAGCAATACAAACTAATTTACATGAACCGAACTCATTGTTGAAGTTCAAGTCTTCAACAAAAAGTAGGAAACCAAGTGTTAATAAATATTTTAAACAACAAACAAGGACATAAATTTAAATTACGAAATTGGTCTCTATTATTAAATGTAATAAGCTCCAATCCAATATTAAGTTTGAGGTAAATGAGCTCAAATTCAAGTATTCAACAATTAAGAAAAGGACTTTCAGCCTATGCATTCCAATAAGTAAATATCACGTTAATTCAGCAAAAAAATTATTTGTATATTTTAGTGTATTTGAATGTTTAGTAATCTTAAAGAGTTAGAGGTATTTACACACTAATTTAAGATTTCTAGACTCCAGACCAAGCGGGGGTCAAGGGGGTCGCGACCCCTTGCAGGGTCCTAGGGGCAGCGCCCCTAGCGGGGTCCAAGGGGCGGGGTCCAAGGGGCAGAGCCCCTGGTGGCGGTCCCGTTGAGTGGCGTGCATATAAGGTTAAGAGAATTTCATTGGGGACTAAGAATGACTGTGCCACTAAGAATGATTGAGACTATTCTTTTGGGACTTTCATCAAACATGTGGCATGCATATTAAGTTAAGAGAATTTCTTCACATAACAACAAAACGACTTGTTGCTATTTCCCTTCAATCAAGCATTTGTAATAACGAATTGAAAAATGGGGCATAAATTAATTACCTGGGGCTTTAACTCACTAACACAGTTACTATCAATCACCAGGTATGTTGAAACCGTGAGAACTTGTGAAGTACAAATCTTGTAGGGGCTGTTGTCGTTGCCATGACAATGCAAAATCAACAATCCATCTATATTAACAGAATAACAATGGGGTAAGTATTAATTACCTAGGGTTTAAAGTCACTTAGAAGATCGATTGTGAGAACTGGTAAAGCAGAAATAGACTAGACTCGTGAGGGGCTGGTGTCTTCATTCAACAGCACAAATCAAGTAGAACTCGTGGTGGGCAGTGTCTTCATTCAACAGTAGAAATTGATTTGAATCGTGAGAAAGGATTGAGTAGGAATGTTTAGGGTTAAAACAAATTGTGAGGGAATAAATTTTTAAAAAGCGAACTTTGATAAAATTATAAAATTTTGGTGGAAACTCTTTTATTTAAAAGATAAAATTCTAATGAAAATATTAGAATGATTTAGTGGCACAAATTAAAAGCCATAAAATATATATTTATTAAGTGTGGCATACTTAAAGTGCCATTAAAATGTTTATTTAAAGGCATAAATTATAAGTGCCACTATAGGTATTAGTTAATTAAATGTGGCACACACGAAGTGCCACTAAACTTATATTTGCGGCACAAAAGATAAATAACACTAAAAGCGTGTGCCACTAGATGTCATTTTATTTGTAGTGTGTGGAGGACTGGTACCACGTGGATGTTCAAAGACATTTTAGACCCCCACCTGGAAAAGGTCCAGAATAGATGTTTTATTATTCAGACCTTTTCAACTCTTTCAATATGCTTCCCATGTACTCAGATGAAGATGTTGTTGATCAAATGATGTATGATGAAAAAAATGCACCTGATGAACCTGTGCAACCTTCATCAGCTTCAACTCCCATACAGATACATGATGACAGCTCAGATACAGATGACAATCCAGTTCAACCAGTTGCCCCTGAACCAAATGTTGACAACATTGTGCCTGCTTTTGAGGATTTGAATATGAACAACCTTGATCCATAGGTTGAGGTTCCTACTCATCCTATTGGAAGAATTAATCGCATTCATCCTCAGGAAAACATTATTGGAAGTCCACTAAATGGTGTCAAGACAAGAAATCAGTTATCTTTAGGTGGTCTTGCAGATATTCTTGGCTTTGCCGATGTGAACTATTGTGCCCATTCTTGCTTCATCTCACAATTTGAACTGTGAACCATCACTAAAGCATTGAGAGAAGAGCCATGGGTTGATGCCATGCAAGAAGAACTTTTACAATTCAAGACACTCGGTGTTTGGAAACTTGTTGACAAACCGAAAGGTGCAAATGTTATAGGCACAAGATGGGTTCTTCGTTGCAAAAGGGACAATCACGGGATCATTGTGAGAAACAAAGCACGTCTGGTGGTGCAGGGATTCAGACATATTGAAGGACTTGACTATAATGAAGTGTTCGCACTTGTTGCTCATCTCGAAGCATTTTGTTTCATCTTGGCATATTCATCCTTCAAGAAATTTAAAGTTTACCAAATGGATGTCAAAAGTTCATTCCTTCACGGTGTGATCAACGAAAGTGTATGTCACTAAACCTCCCGGGTTTGAGGATCCAATGCATCGTGACCAAGTCTACAAGCTAGACAAGGCTTTATATGGATTGCATCAAGCTCCGCGATCATGGTACAAGACATTTTCTACTCACCTTCTGAACAACGGGTTCAGAAGAGATGTTATTGACTGCACATTGTTCATTCGAGAGAAGGATGGTGATTTACTCTTGGTACAAGTTTATATGAACGACGTCATTTTTGGTTCAACAAATGGTAGTCTGTGCAAGGAATTCGAGAAGGTTATGAAAGACAAGGTTGAAATGAGCTCTATGTGTGAGATGGAATTTTTTCTTCGGTTGCAGGTGGATCAATCTGAGGCAGGAATCTTCATTCATCAGACCAAATACGTTGATGACATTATGAGGCGGTTCAATATGTCAGATGCAAAACCTGTTGGTAACCCACTGGTTGTAAATCACAGGCTTACACCAGACAAAAATGGGGAGTTAATCGATACCACGCTATACCGAGGAATGATTGGATCCCTCATGTATCTTACTGCTTCTCGTCTAGACATTATGTTTGCCACATGCTTGTGTGTTCGCTATCAGTCCAAACCAAGAGTATCACATTTGATTGCTGTGAAAAGGATTTTGAGTTATCTGAAGGGTACTCCGGACCTTGGTTTATGGTATCCTAATGATGATAACTTTGAACTTACTGCATACAGTGATTCAGACAATGGTGGATGAAAAAGAGATTTAAAGTCAACATCTATAGGATGTCAGTTCTTTGGAAACCGTTTAGTTACCTGGCAGTGCAAGAATCAAACATCGTTGTCTACTTCAACATGTGAAGCTGAATATATCGTTGTTTCTAGTTGTTGCTCACAAATCTTCTAGATATAGCAACAACTCAGGGACTATGGGGTACATTTTTCGAACACTCTTATTTATGTTGATAATACTGTCGCCATTGCTGTCACTAAAAACCCATCACTCGAAAACCAAACACATTGACATAAAATATCACTTCATACGTGATTTTTTTGAAAAGAAACTCATCGGTGTTGTTAAAATTCACACCGATAACCAGATCTTTACACAAAAGCTTTTGATAATCCAGATTTTTATATCTGCTATCGGCTAATGGTGTTTTTCAAAAGGATGAAGTCATTCTTTGTTCTAAATCAAACAAATGATCATTGCTTTAATTACTTAGTTTTTTTTGTTTTATTTTATTTTTCTTCTTGAATGTATTCTGTTATTTTTTTTTTTGTCGTATTAAAAAATTCAAAAAGATTTTCAGTTTTAGGTTTTTACGGGGAGAAAAAGTAGTTTAATTTGAAAAACCAAAAACATTTGAAAATTTTGAAAAACCAAATACATTTGAAAAATTGAAAATGAGAACGTCTAGTTTGAGAAAATGGTGTGTTAATCAATCATATCTTAAAAGTTAAAGTGAATGCATAAACTGGAAGCACATGAGTTAAGTGATTTGATGTACTGATAGGCCAACTTTACAAAATGTATAGACTATTGGTGATTACTTAGACGGTCTGATTTGTGGGATCCATTTTAGAAAATCAGTAAGTGATAAATAGTTTTTGAAGCAAATCAGCCATACACCTGTTATCATAGGATCTAATGAGGTTTCCAATGATTTATAAATTAAAGTCTGTACATGTGCCATGTTGCTTTGTAAAGACCTAGCTAAAGCCGTCCATTCAGATGAGAATGATATAATCACAAGAAAATAAAATAAAATCCGATTTTGTACACTCAAATATGTGTTTCTTAACTGTTTTTAGTATTATTTGTTAGTTGTACAGTTATATTTCGTTTCAGAAAAATACAAAAAGATTTTATATTTCAAATTTTGTTTTTAGATGATCATTTGTGTGTTCAGATGTTCAATCACTTCTGAATCCATCACCAAACCAGACTAATCTTCATAATGGCACTCTTTTAAATGTTAAAAATGTAAAATTTGAAATTAATTTGTGTTTGTGAGTGCTAAGTTTCATTCATGCGAATGAAACAGGCAAATAGAACATTCGACCGAATGACTTCACTCATGCGAATGAGTCATTCAGCCGAATCAATCTGATGTGAATGTAATTCATTCGTTTGACCTCTCAGCTGAATGAGACCTCATATATATTGAGTGTTTCGGCCGAATCAACTCATTCCCCAAAATTTATCTTTCGATTCTACTGTTTGTATCTTTTTCAGCTGAATCAACTTCTTTCAACTGATCTTCACATTTTCACTGATTAACCCGACCATTCTACTGATATTCATTCTTGTGGTTGTTATAGGTACCATTGGGACCAAGATTATCAAATGTTGTCCACGGATTTTCAGTGAACTGTCCTCGACATAGGGTTTTAGGGCTCGTAACTATCACCTTCTAATAAATGGCCAAATTAATAGATCGTATCTGAACCTGATGGTGTTGATTTTTTTGATCAAATTTGATGTTTTGAGAACTTGGACTTTTGAGTTTCTTCAAACGACCGAATGAAGTCCATTCGGACTTCAGGGTGAACCGAATGAGATGCAGCGACCGAATGAGGCTCTTTCGTCCATTAGCCTCATTCGTTGGTCATTCGGATGACTTGAATCTTTCGGTCAATGAGTCAACAGAATGAGTTCATTCATCTGTCATTCGGTTGACATGACTCATTCGGTCATTGGACCCATTCGGCAATACTCATTCGGGCATGGATGTTTCATTCGCACAAGTTATATACTTGTGTAAAGTTTTAGATTTTACCCAATTGGTTAACTGAATTGAACTGACATGTTAATTTTCTTGTTTTTCAGTATGACTGACTACAAAGTTGTGACGAAGAACAACATATGTGCTCACCTAGATCTTGCCACCAAGAACGCCAAGCATTTTACAGAGATTATCACATTTCACATGCGTTCTAGGATCTTTGCTCCTATATCTATAGTCTATGATCCATATCAATCACACCAGCGGGATTTTTGGAGATCAGCAGATATAGACTATGAGGTTGAGTCTCTTGTGATCAGAGACAAGGTGCGATGGCATGACATTATAGTTTCTGCATAGCACATCAGGAGAAGATGTGGATTCCAGGATGCACCTGATCAGCCCATTCTACTTGATCGCTATCTTATTCGAGGATGTTTTATGCAATGCAAGTATGATGGTGACTTGGAAGCCGGAGTCCTCAATAAAGCTTATTTATCACCGCAATTCAAGTACTTAGCTCATGTATTGATTCACTGTTTGGGTTCGAGACGCGGGGGATTTGATGAGCATAAGGAGACTGTATAGGGTGCTTTTGTTGCTTTGATTCTGAATCTACCATTCAACTTCTCAGAGATGGTATTCACACATCTAAAGGAGAATGTCTATCTCAAGGGGGGCAAGAAGTTTCTTATGTACCCGATATTCCTTCACCAGATCATTGATGCTCAAGTACCCAATCTACCGAAGGCCATTTCAGACATCATTCGATTAGAGCACATGAAAGACATCACTCTTAACAGAGTGTTATCATACAGAGGAAAGGAGATGAAGCCTCCAGTTCATGCTCTATTTGGTCATCTTCACAACCCAGAGTACATTGCACCCAGTGGAAGGAAATGGAGACATGATGACTATGATTCGGATTTAGAGGATATCATAGTGCTGGGTGGTGATGATGGATATGATGGTGATGATGGTGGAGATGTAGGTAGGAGCCGGTGTTGTTGTTAGTAGGGTAGGTGCTACTGGTGCTGGTGTTGGTGTGTCTGAAGCTGGTGGTGATTTTTTGTGGTGGTGATGTTGTTGTTGTAGTTAGTGTTTCTGTTGCTGATGATGATGTGGATGTCGGTACTTTACTAGACATGGATTTCATGGCAACCACTGAGGCCACCGTCTCCACTCCACTAGAGATGGTTGGCATTACATCAGCTGAAGATGAGCAGATGGAAGCTGTTGATGATGAGGATGAGGATGCCTCGGATGATTTTGATTCAGAAGATACTAGGCCATAGGAGATATAGAGCAAGAAATTGATAGCGAGGAGATCAGGGATCCATCTTTTGTCCTTGAGTTTGACTTTTCTCCTCCCCCACGTACTTCTATTTCTACATCTACTGCTGCTGCTGTCCAGTCCACATCATCCCCTCCTGCCAAGAGAAAAAGGACTAAGTATGTCCTACAGAGGCGGTCAGAACTGTCTTCTGTTGCAGCAATCACTGTTACATCAGCTGTACAAGTTCCAATTTCTTCCATGACCAGGTCATGGGCTATACATACGTGTATTACTATTGCCCCTCTGACCTCCTCTGGTGCTCATACTGTTGTATTCACTGCAGCTTCTTCTGGTCCATCCACCACATGAGCTAATCCGTATATTCATACTGTTTCAGTGGTTGAACAGCTCAGCACACTGAACAGTTTGGTTCTTAGACTGATGGAGAGGTACCACTGACCAGTGAGGCGGATTTTGGATGAAAAGCTTACTATGATCTTTGATGCTTAGGGCATTATTCAACATTCTGTTAGCTACGATAAGGAGGAAGGAGAGATTATTCACTGTTTAACTAAGGAGCAGATTGCTGAACTCTTCAAGTTAAATCATTACGAGGTGACTTTGAATGAAGCTACCATTCCTGTCTCTGATATTCCTTCTCCTGAAGCCTTTGATGACATCAATGAAGTTATTTTGGAGGATATCACTGAGCAAGAGGACATCAAGTATACTTCAGCTGAGGATGAACTACCTACCATAACTGATCTTTTTGGACAACAAACTAAGGAGGAGCGAAACAGAAGGTTGAAGAAAAGGTCAGCGGTAGTGAGTCTTCAGCAGAAGACATTCAAATAAGAAAAGAGGAATAGGAAGCTTATTGTCAACTTTTGAAGAAGGAAAGCGTTGCTCCAATGCCAGCTTCATACACAAAAGTTAACAGGACCAAGGGATACAGATCCAAAGGTCAAATTTTAAGTTGGGCATACTTTAAAGACTTGAACTACTATGCAGTCAAGAGGGAGCGAGGAATACAATACTTCCGGTACCCCATGACTTCAAGGCGTTGGCAGGATTTGAATTCAATCAAGTTGCACGTTTGTGACACAAAGTCATCCTGAAGTGGCTGCCTCCAAAAGTCATGAGGAAGATTCCATTGCGAAAGATGCCTTAGGATTTCTTGGACAGTTTCTGATGGTGATATTATGATGGGAGAACTGCAGAGGCTGTAATTGTGATGTTCAAAGACAAAAAATGGGACACGCTGCGCATTTTTGATCCCATGTGGCTGACTAATCTGTCACACAACGATGTAAAGGCTTTGTATAGATGTCAAATTTTCTTTGCTGTCGAAGATATGGAACAAGCACTACAATTCATGAAAGTCATCCGAATTTGCATGGTTCTTGGGATTCATGCCGGCTCTGACTGGAAATCTATATCAGACAAGTATTTCTAGAAGGGTTACTGAAAAGTAAAGAACTAGGTCCAAGGAGGAGTAAGTTAGTGCATAAGATGTCCCTAGTTCAGCATTTTGTGTGATCTTAATGTATAAATTTGAAATTACTAATGAAATCAGTCTTTCTATATTGTCATACATGTTTATTTGAGTTTATATATGTTTGACTATTGTTTTCTTTGATTATATATGTCTTATAGACCCATTCGTGTGAATGACCCTAAGAATGAGGTCATTCGGGTGAATGAACGCCTAGCGAATGACTAGGGCGAACGAATGAGTCATCCACGTAACTCATTCGGTTGACCAAGCTCATTCGGCTGAGCCATTCGAAAATTGAGTGATTTGGCCACTCATTGGGCCTAATGAGTATAGTCTATACATACTTCTGCAAACAAATTCAAGCCTAACTTGTCCGAGCCTCCTCTCTTCCCAAAGCAATCTAGTGTCATACCCTTAGGGTTTTCAGGGGTTCTTGCATCCACAACTTTGATTCTAACCCCGTGGTGTTCGATCTTGATCAAAACGTTCACTCCTCATTGTCGGATCACCACGGGGCCTATGGATTTCGATTTGAAAACCCTGGAATAGGATTTCGCGCTATTCCAGTGGCTATAGAGCAGATTCCTTGGTGAACCGGATTGTTTCCGTGCTCCAAATTGGTCATACATTAGTCAGCCACATAGGATCAAAGGTATGAACGGTATCCCATGTGTTATCCTTGCATAGTACAATCACAGCCTCATAGTCCTGCCGTCATAATACCACCATCGAATCTGTCCGAGAAGTCTTGACACATCTTCTGTAACAGAATCTTCTTCATGATATTAGGAGGCAGCCACTTCAGGATCACTTTAGCATCGAATATCATCTGGAGAAACCTCGGGTACATCAAGAACTTCTTGTAACCCTTAAGGTACAGGTTCTCCTTCTTGTGTGTAAAGACCACCTTAAAGAAGTTGAAAAGAATGTTCAACACCAAAGCCACAAAGGCACATTGAAGTGTCTCTCTAAGATCGTTGAATCCTCCTCTCCTTGATCCCATACATTGAATAAGAACATGGCATAAATACTTGAACCGTGGGCAGAGAAAAGCCATTAAGAAATTAGAGAAACCCTCCTGAATTTGAGAAACCAATAAAGGTTATGTTTTATAACATAATACTAAAATAAGAACATGGCATTAATTGTTATGTGATGATACTTTAGATTCCCATGAGCTTGTGAACAATCTGCACATCCCTCGTGGCATGCCGACGTTTTTTGCCATCGGTCGGTGTGTTATAGATTGGTATCAGAGCCTGGGTTATAGGGAATTAGGTTACTAGAAATGGTTGACCTAGTCTATAACCATAGGGAACCCTAGTATGAATTACTTCATACACTAGTTAATATATTCAGAATTCATGCTTATATGTTTATTACATGTTAATTGCTATATTGATAAATATTGACTTATGGCATATGTTACTTTTTGCTAAATATGATTGTTGGAGCCCTGAGTACTAACATTGACATACTGGTGATGTATTGTAAATGTGGTGGGCTAGCAGCTGAAGTAGTTGCGGCTGACTTTTACGTATGTGTAGGACCTTAGAAACATTCAAAACAACTCCGTTCGTTGAAGAATTTGCTCGACAGGCCCTTGAATAGTGCGGAATCCTATTTAAGGGTTTTTCAATCGAAATCACCAAGCCCCGGGGCAATCCGATGATGTAGAATCAACGTTTGATCAAAATCGAAGCACCACGGGGTGAGAATCGAAGTTGGACGAGAAGAGGGGGCTCAAAGCCCTAGGGGAATGACTTGGAGCGCTCAGGAGTCAGAGAAATGATCTAAAAGTTACTAAAACATTTTGTTTGCAATCCCATATATAGACTAAGCTCATTCGGCAGAATGAATGGTGCAAGGCACTCAGCCGAATGGGTTGGTCAACTGAATGAGTCATGTGAGTGACTCATTCGTTCGCCTCAGCCATTCACTAGGCGTTCATTCATGCGAAAGGACTCATTCGCAGGAACCATTCGCATGAATAGGTCTGTAACATAGTGAAAATCAAAGTCAAACATAGTTGAACATATTAAACTCAATTAAAAATATGAACAGTATAGAAAAGTCGATTTTATTACTGATATGAACTTTACCCAATCCAAGACATACAAAATACTGAACTAGGAACATCACATGCATCAACAAACTTCCTCTTGGACCTAGTTCCTACTTGTCAGCTCCATCCTTCAAAAACTTTTCTGAAACTGCCTTCCAATCAGAGCCGACATGTATATCAAACGCGAAGCATAGCCGGATGACTCTCATATACTACAGCGCCTGCTCCATATCCACAGCATCAAAGAATATCTGACATCTGTATAAAGTCTTCACGTCTTCTAGCGATAGATTAGTCAGCCACATGGGATCAAAGATACGAACGGTATCCCGTGGGTTATCCTTGCATAGCACAATCACAGCCTCAGTTGTCCTCCCATCATAATACCACCATTGGAAGCTGTCCGAGAAGTCTTGACGCATCTTCCGTAACAGAATCTTCTTCATGACGTTCAGAGGCAGCCACTTCAGGATCACTTTATGTCTGCGGGTATTGGCATTGATATCCGGCAGGTAATACCTTTCCGGTTGCTGTGACTTGAAATAACCAATCTCTTTCTTTACTTGAACTGGATTTGCCTCACAAACCAGGACGACATCCCTGGATCCTCACAATATAACATCTTCAGACGTGCAAGCTGATTAATCTCGAATCCTGGCAACATCTTGAAGTCATGGGGAAAACGAAAGTACTGGGTCCCCTTCTATCTCTTTACTTCATAACATAGCTAATCATGAAAATATGCCCAACTCATAATCTAACCGCCAGACTTGTGTCCCTTGATCTTGTATACTTTGGTGTGCAGAGTTGGCATCAGTGGAGCATTGTCTTTCTTCAGTACCTCCCAATAGTCTCCCCATTCCTCTTTCCTCTTCTGAATGTCTTCTGCTGAATACTCGCTGCCGCTGACCTTTTCATCTATATTTCTGCTCAATTTCTCCTTAGTATGTAGACCAAAAAGATCAGCAAAAGTAGGCAGCTCCTCTTCAGCAGACGTGTACTTTGTGCTTTCCTCATCTATAAGATCCTCCAAGATTATCTCATCAACATCATCAAAAACAACTGGAATAGGAAGATCAGAAATGGGAACAACATCCTTATCCAAAACAACTTCATCCGGATTCAGCCTAAATAACTCTTCAATCTGCTCTTTTGAAAGGCAATGGATGATCTCGCCTTCCTCTTTGTCGTAGATAACAGAGTGTTGAATGATGCCCTGAGCGTCTAAATTCATCATCAGCTTCTCATCCAGAATACGTCTCATAGGCAGAGTATCAACCTCTTCAGTTTCCTTAGGCTCTTTTTCTTGACTCTTTGCCGGCTTGGCAGCTCTATCGTGTCTGGTCTTGGTTCTGACCTCAGCGGGTGGGGTGGCTCTTCTGCACTAGAGGAGCTCTTAAAGCCACTCCTAGCACCATCATCATCACCAGAGTCATCATCATCTGTACTATCATAATCCACCTTCTCCTCATGAGACTCTTCTTCCACTTTTTTGTCTTCTTCATCTTCCTTGTCTGAATCATCAGAGACAGGCTCAGATCCCGCAATCCTAGGCGTGGACTCCTTGAGGATTTCAACTTCCTCAGCTAGATGCAAGTTTTCAGCCTCAAGAGCCGAAATCCTGTCATTAAAGCCAACATTAATTAGGGCCAGCTGATTGTACTCATCCATAGACTTGAGTAATCGATCCTCCAAATCAGCAGGCCAGGCTCTTAAATCAACCCTCTGATCAGCAGCCTGTAGTAACAGAGCATCCTGCTCACTAACCCTCCGTGTAAGCTGAGAAATAGTCTAATATTGCTCATGGTTCTTCTCTATCAACAGAAGAACTACACTGTTTAGCATGCTAAGCTTATCAGCAACTGAATCAGTCATAGTGTATGGATCTGAGCGTGTGATAGAAGGACCAGAGTAAGTAGCAGTAAAGACAATAGTAATGGCCATATATGAGGTCAGAGTGGCAATATAAACACGTACAGGAGTTGCCCTTGACCTGGTCAGTGAAGAAGTCGCAACTATTGCAGCAAATGTAGCAGTGGTTGCTGCAATAAAGACCGACACTAAACATCTCCGTAATACGAATCTGGCCCTCCTCTGTCTCTTGGCTGGAGGGGAGGAAGTCTCAGCAACAGTAGAGGCTGCAAAAGTTCTACGGATAGGGTCAAAATCAAACTCTGGAATAAAATATGGATCCCTGATCTCCTCCTCATCTTCAAAGAATTGCTCCCTTTACATGCTCTCAAGAAAGACTACTTGAGATCTGAAACATGTAGTAATAATAGTAGGCTCTGTGTCCTCTGAATTAGGTTCATCAGAGTCAGCATCATCGTCACCTTCCACATCCTCCATCTCTACATTCTCCCCCTCATCAGTAGAGATCGTACCACCTCCCATACTAACATCACCTGCAGTAGCATCAACCCTAACATCAACACCGATATCAACAGCCTGTACACTCTCACCAACACTCACATCTAAACAATAGTATCTTCCTGATTAGAATCAGAATCCTCGTGTCTCCACCTCCTCCTGATAGGTGCAACATAGTCAAGATTGAGGAGGTGGCCAAACATACGACAAGTAAGACACTTTCTATCATTTCCCCGATAAGAAAGAACCCTCTTGAGGATAGTATCAGTCATATGCTCTAATCTAATGATATTTGAGTTGCCCTTAGGAAGATTCAGCACTTGAGCATCAAAGATAATCTGGAGAAACCTCGGGTACATCAAGAACTACTTGTCTCCCTTCAGGTACACGTTCTCCTTCATGTGTGTAAAGACCACCTCAAAGAAGTTGAACAGAATGATCAGCACCAAAGCCACAAAGGCACATTGAAGTGTCTCTGTAAGATCGTCGAATCCTCCTCACCTTGATCCCAGACAATGAATAAAAATATGGCATAAATACTTGAACTGCGGACACAGAAAAGCCTTGTTTAGCACTCCAGCCTCCAAATGACCATCGTACTTGCACCTCATGAAACATCCATGAATAAAATATCTGTCAAGTGTGAATGGATGATCTGGTGAATCCTAAAATCCACAAACTCGTCTGATATGCTCAGCATATACTACAACATCATGTCCTCTGACCTTCCCTCTGATAACAGGAAGCTCTTCCTCACAATCAATATCAACTGAGCTCTAGAAATATCTCTGACGAGATAAGTATGGCACATGAACATTGGAAATGGTTGTAAATATCCTGGATCATCTCAAGAATGTGATAATCTTTGTAAAATGTATGGCATTCGCCGTGGTAACATCATGATGTGCACAAATATTGTTCTTGGGAACATCCTTGTAACCTGCCATTCTGGAAAAAAAACAAGAAAAACATCATATCAGTTCAGTTCAGTAGACAATTGAACAAAATCAAAGATTTTAACCAAAGTGTTCAGGTAGTGAGAATGAACCAGTATCACACGAATGAGACTCAGGCGAATGAGAATGATGGGCGAATGAATGGTTTCATCAGAATGACACACGAATGGAGTCATTCGGTTGAACCCATTCACTCGCATGATCAGATGGCCCGAATGACCTCAATCGGTCCACCCATTGACCTAAGGATTCTCATTCGGCTGAACCCACTCATTCGGTCGACCCTGCGGTGCGATTAACTCTCATTCGGACGACCAATGAACATTGAACACCCAATCTCCCAAAATATCCAATCAGACCCTAAAAATGGAAACATTTAACTAAGAGGGGTCCGATTAAGGTTTTAGAACTTGTTTCAAGTTGGTTAATGTTCATTTTGACCAGTTATTGGGCTTGCATAGATTCGACCTCAAGGACCCCAAAAATTCGAACGGTTAGGGTTCAGTCTACCGTCAAAATCTAACAATCTTGATTCCCACAATACCTGTAACAATCACAAGATCAAAGATGATCAGAAAATGGCAGTTTTATGGTTAAAAAGTGAAGAAGATGCTCGGTTTTTTCTTCTGGCGAAAGAAAGTACACACAGTGTGGCTGAATGAAAAAAATGATGTGAATGATTCATTCAGACGAATGGCATTTATTGAATAGGATAACTCATTCAGCCAAAAGAACCGAGTGGTCCTATTCGTATGACATGATCAAACGAATGACTCATTTGTATGAATAAGTTCATTCGCTCGGTTGAGTCATACTTAAGACTCATTCGGGCGAAAGAAGATAAGCACCCAAAACACAACTCATTTTCAAATTTTAACATTTTGACCATAAAAAGAGTATTGTTATGAAGATCTGTCTAGTTTGGTGATAGGTTAAGATGAGATTGAATATCCGAAGCAACAAATGGTCATTCAAAACAAGTTAAAATGAAAATCTTTTTGTATTTTTCTGATAATCAAACAACTGTACAAACTGAAATTTGAAACAAACAAAACACACATATTTTTGTGAGTAGCCTTTCTAGAAAATTACACATACACCAGATCATATCAAATTAGCATTCATGAATGTTATACTTCTGACACATTTGCTGTATGAAGCGATTACTAATATACTTGTTCACTTTAAACCTGTCAATACTTTATTTCTATACCAATCATTGATCACCCATGTTTTCTGACTAAGTTACCCATTATAGTCAACCAATCTAGGTCAAAACTAGTTTATAAGTCATGTCTACCTAACTCAATACCTGACATCATAAGTTCTATAAGATTCCAATTTATTTCCTTTATGTTGTTTTTCAATTTATTTGTTTCTCAAATTCAACACATTCTCATGGACGGCTTCAGTTAGGTCTTTACAAAGCAATATGGCACGCATACAGAACTGTGTTGACAAGATCAACGTGTTCTATCCAAATGGATGGCTTCAAGTAGGCTGCAACCTAGTAATATGGCACATGTATGGAGTCGGACTTATTTTCTTTTTATATTTTTCTTAGCTTATCCTATCTAAATGGACTTCAGCTAAGCTAGGCTTCAACCAGCAATATAGCACGTGTACAGAGTCGGATTCACTTTTATTTTGTTGTCATTCAATCATTCTCATCTGAATGGACGGCTTCAGCTATGTCTTTACAAAGCAATATGGCACGTGTACAGACTTGAATAAATGAATCATGGGAAACCTCATAAGATCCTATGATAACAGGTGTAGGCCTGATTTGAGTTAAAAATTCTTTATCTCTTAACTAGTTTTCTAAACTGGATCCCACAAATCAGACTTTCTAAGCATTCACTAACTATCTTTAAACTTTGTAATGTCGGTCTATCAGTACATCAAATCATAAAACCCATGTGTTTGTATTTTATGCATTCAATTTTGCATTTAAGACATGACTGGTTAAAACATCACTTTCTCAAATAAGACTTTCTCATTTTTTTATTTTTTTCAAATGTTTTTGTTTTTTCAATTAAGCTACTTTTTGTCCCTTAAAAACGTAAAACAGAAAATTTTTTTGAGTTTTTGAATAAGTGAAGGAAAAATAACAGAAATACTAAGAAGTAAAAATAAAACAAAAGAAACTAACTAACAAAAACAATGATCATTTGTTTGATTCAGATGAAGGAATGACTTCGTCTTTTTGAAAAACACAATTAGCTGATAACAGATATAAAAATATGGGTTTATCAAACGCTTTTGTATAAAGATCAGCTTTATGGTTATCAGTGTGAATTTTAACAACATCGATTAATTTTTTTTCAAAACAATCACTTATGAAGTGATATTTAATGTCGATGTGTTTTGTTTAGAGTGCTGGACATGATATTTAGTGACAGCTGAGGCAGCAGTGTTATCAACAAATATAGGAGTGTTAAATAAAAATGTAACCCATAGTTCCTGGGTTGTTGCTGAGTCCAGATGATTTGAGAGCAACAACTAGCAAGATCAATGTATTCTGCTTCACATGTTGAAGTAGACACCGAAGTCCCATTTATGGCCTATCATTTAAATTATGAGACACATTATAGAGTATACTAACACTTCTAATTTTAGAAGTAAATTACAATAAAATTGAGCATTGAGAGGATAGTTAAAGAATAAGATTTAATAAAAATCTATATCATTCAAATATTAAGGGTTACGATGACTTAGGTCATGGTGATTCATACCCTTCATCAATGTATTATCCGATATCTATATCATTGGGAAATCAGATCATACGGGAGTGTCAGGTTGAATATCAAATGGGAAACAAATTAATGTAAGAATGAAATGGGTATCTATAATTGCAATACAGGTGGCAGTGGGTTTAGTTAAGTGAGTGGTGGGTTGGCGGCTTCATTCGTGATATGTATGCCCTATATATAAGCGAGCTTAATTTGAAAGATATATTGTTTGTAGGTGTAACTATGGAGGTACATTCTTGTCTGATAAGCCCTTGCGAAATCAATAAGACTTGTGTGTGACACTATGACTTATGAATGCCAAATTTCTAATGTTTTCAATTACTAAACTTATGAACTCACCAACCTAGTATTGACTTGTTTAAATGCAGGTTTTCTAAGGTGACAAACATGTTTAGTCACCAAGCATTAAGTACTTAAGCTAGAGGACTTTTAGAAGTCCTAGCTTCATTTTGTGTTGTGCATATCTTTGAATGACAAAAATTTGACTCATATTTTGCAAATCTTGGGCAAAGACAAGATAAATACTTTATGATTCATTTTGGAAGATTTACTTAGTTAAATTATGAACATGACAATGTATTTAACTTTGTAATTCTATGCTTATGTCAATTTATCATTTCTCATTACATATCATGTGCCATGTAGTCAATCTAATCATTTCGATTATCACAACGATATCGCGCCCCGAGAACCTTCCACCTGAAGGGAAAGTCGATCCTACCCGCCGGCTCGGGGTGTGACAATTTTTACAAATCAAATCATTGTTAAATAAGTGTTTTTTAACTGAAAAACATATCTAAATGTGGTGCTAAACACCATACGCCGTAATATTATATTATTATATAAGAATACTTCAAAACGGGTTGTTACACAAAAGGAGAAAACTTGTGTGATTTTACAAATAAAAGAATGTGAAAATCTCTGATATCAGGAGTAAACTTGAACAAACACATATGGGAAATTTTCTAAACAAATGTGGAAATCCACTTCCATTTCCAGCATAAGTGAACTCTCCACATTTCGTCAGTTTACTATCATAAGATATCGAGGTTAGATGGCCTCAGACACCTTGAGACATCTTAGGATACTATTGTTAATGAAGTTCAGGAAGTGAGCTTGCCCAAATGTGTCAAGCCATTTACAAAACCTAATATTTTATAACTTATACGAACTCACCGACCTAGTGTTGACATATTTTACATGTTCTTAGCTGACATACAGTGTGAGCAGGATGCCTGTTAGAGAGAGAAATATATGATATGTTAGAGGACCCTACAACTCTTGCGTAAAATGTTATATGGCCTTATCAGCTACAAGATTCAAGTCTTGGTCTTTTGTAAGAAATTTTGTGAAACATCTTGGTCATGCCCAATATGTCCAAATTATGTTGTAATAGAGTTAGATTATTAAAACAGTTTTAATTTAAATTTACTTACCAATGTAAATTAGTGTTCAAATATTATCATGTGTTATTTAAAAATCTGATCATTTTGGTTCAATCATGCCTCAGGACTATTCCGCCCGACGGGATTTTGATCCGACACCGCAGCACGGGGTGTGACATTGGTTGACGAGGGTCGTTAACACATAGTTCTTGGTGACCTTTTGCTTCTTAGTAGGATAATTGTCGGGTTTATTGGTTGTCTCTCCCTTTCTTGTTCCAGATTTTTCTTCAACATACAAGAGGCTACCATTACTTTAGTAAGAGTGGCTGACCAAGGTGATGGCCATCTCTAATGTGGTAGGGTTTTCAGTAAGTACATGGCCTTTTATGAATGTCGGTAGTCCTCTGACATAGCAATCAATCTTTTTCTTCAAAGTTTATACAAAGTCAAGAACCAGAGCAACTAGCTCATGATATCGAGTGGCATTAGCTCAGGATACAAAGTCAAAGTAACGCCTTCAAGTCCACCTATGGAATTGCTAATACCTCATCCTTTCCTCATGCTTACAGTCGTGAGTTCCACCAAGTTAGTGCTCGCTTGCTAAACCAGCCAACAACATATTGAATCTCGTGCTACTTGGGACAGCTATTGATCTCCACATGTTATCCATTTTCTTGATCCACTGGATCAAGACAATTGCACCCTCAAATACCGCTAAAATGTGGTTGTTTGCGTCCTACAAATACCTGGTAGGAGTAGTCTGGGGTATTCCCCATGTTTCCACTACCGGCTCTCGAGAAGTTCACTATCTGAATGTTTCTACAATCGTTCTGGATGTGGTTGATAATATCAGGGATCACCTCCTTCAATTAGTTAGTCATCAGTGTGGCTAGTGCCATGGTAGCAGGATTCATCTCTGTTGGACCGGAGAGTTGTTAACCAAGATATCTAACTTTCAACTGATTGCTAAGTTAGATAAAGAGAAAAAAAAAAGAGCCAAATAACACAAGGAATGTTGGGATATAAATACCCAAACATTTAATGTTAAAAGACAAAAAAAAATAACACTAATAGGTGACAATGTAACAGACACTAAAACGACATAAAAGTACAACTGATACAAAGTCAACAACAACGGATACTTAAGTCTTCAGAACTTCTTCAACTTTTAGCTATTCCGTGGTTGCACGAAGCTGCTGTTTGTTCATTTGTTAATCCTTGGAAGCTGATCCACGATTGTTATTGTTTGATTAGTGATTTTCTTTCGAAGAAAGAAGTATCAGCGATTTTCTTCCAATGAGAGAAGGATCCGTGGTTGTTTTTTTGCATATCATCTGTGGTTGTTATTCAGTAATAGAGCTGCATAGTTTTTTTTCTTCAAGGGTTGGAGAGTGTGGTTGAGTCTCATCAGTCGTTATTTTTCAAACAATCTCCTATGGAGGAGGTGGATGAGTAGGAGGTGGCGCGATGGTTGTATTATTGGCGACATTCTTATGACAACTGAAAGATATCGGTTAGTGCAATGATCGAATGTCGAAGACATATGCAAGTAAGTTTCCTGTAACATAAATGTATTTCGGGTTGTCCGTACATGTTTAATTGTACTGTTACGACCTGATATGATAATTATTTATGATGATGCATTATTGGATGTTATTATTAATGTTGGTATACATATGGATAACATATGATTTTATAGCATAAACCATGGGAAGTTTAGTTGAAACACAACTAAACGGAACCAGAGAGTTTATCGCAGTTGAATTCACAAATTATGGATTGTGGTTTAGAATGGAAAGGAACTAGGAGTTGGTTATTGTTTGGTTGCTAAACATAGTCAAGGATACATGGTCATGGTTTATCGAAATAGCGGTGGGACGGTGGCTGGGGCAGTTGCAACTGACCCCTACATATGCCCAATACATCTGCATATTTCGGTCTATCACGGATGTGTCAGTGATATGGTTTAGTGGGTCTGGATTGGGAAATATAATATTCAAATAATAAAATAATGGAAACATTATTGAGAATAATTACGCGATTGTGAGGTTACGAACGTTATTTAAACGCGAATGTTATTTCAGAAATATTAACTTAATCATGTATTCGCGTGGGTACGATTCACACGAATATAATTATCAAGAATAATATTCTGAAACGATATTCCATAAATTGTAAATCGAATCAAAATACGTTACGAGCGTTGGATTCGGAAAGTTGACGATCTTTACGAATACGTACGTGAGTAACGCGTTTCGACGAGATAATGAAAGAATATCGAACGATATTAAATAAATAAATTGAAAGTAAAACGTTTATTATGACGTACAACCTAAAACAAAAACGAACGAATAATTTTATTTGAATAAATAATTTAACAAAAGTGGTCGAAAGTATTTTATTTAAACAACTTTAATTAAAAATAATTTTATTGAAACGAAACATATTTATTTAAACATTTCATGTTTTAAATATATTTTTCGAAATGAACGGAGCACTTATTAGTTTTAAACGGGATATAGACGAGACCGAGCACGCGGGGATGGATCGGGGTATAAAAACCCACCCTTTCTCTTATTCTTCATTTGGAAGAACACCCTCGCTCTCTCTACAACACAACATTTGTCACCATTTTTCTCCCAAACATCTCTCTAGATTTTCTTTCTCGTCTCTCAACGGAATTTCAAGATCTTGGCGCCTACACGACCGCGTGATCAAGGAGAACACAAACCCACAAAGAAATCCCGAGTTTGGCCAACGAATTCAGGTAAATCTAAAGTTTACTTTTCGCTTTTACTAAAAACCTAATGTGGTTATGGTTGTAACTTTTGACCACGATAAGGGTTTATAAATCTTATTAAATGAGATTCGTAGGAACATGAGGGAACCATGGATGACCTTAGGACTTGCAAAACTCGAAGGGGAAGATGATGGGAGCTGCTGGTTCGCGACACAGGTTCTGGTTGAACCCAAAGGATGCTGGCCGAACCTTTGTTCCACCAAACCCTATGGTGCTAGCTGAACCTCCTTTGTGGATAGAGCCTTCCTGGAGCCACGAACCTTCGGCAACCCACGAACCCTAGTGGGCCGAACCCGTGGATCCACGAACCCTGTGGTTGAAAGCCCAAAGGGACAAACCGGTGAGGCACCTTGCCGAACCATTGCTTGGTCGAACCCTATTAGGGCGAACCTTATGGCCGAACACTTCTTAGGTTGCCGAACCCTTGTCAACTTTTCCCCACAAACTTACATTTGGCTAAGGGAAATTTCAACTGGCCGAACCCACAAACAATAAACATTGATGTACAACTTTTATCCTTAGCCAAACCTAGCACTTAAACCAGCTGGAGGGCAGTGAACCTAGCCATACCAATTAACCTAGCAGTCGAACCTCCATTATAGCCGAACCCTAGGGTTGTTTATACCATTCCCATGCAGCGAACCTATGTTGTCTGACCATGGAGGACCGAAATCCTTGGAAATTTTAATCAAGGCAGCGAACCTAGGGGAAAATGAACCATGTGTTAGCCATACCTAAAAACTAAGAACCTAGGGTCGGACCAAGGACTATCAAACTTAAGTTCTCGGATTAGGGTTGAGGACAAACGAAATAACATGAGGATATGAATAACAATGCATGCAAAAATACTTTGAGTTGCCACCTTTTTCTTAATAACCATGAGTTGTGAATTGAGAAGTTTCATACATTGAATATGGTATATGGGCAGTCTAAATATGATTTCTTAAACCTAAATTATATATTAATAACTTGGGTGTCATGGTGGTTAATTTAATTTAGAGAATGCATGTGGGTAAATATATATGTATGTAAGATAAGGGTTATCACCTTAGAGTACACTTATATATGGGAACACACATAAGATGACACAACTAGTTAACCTTATTAAATGATTTAAACCGACAAGTTAAATTACACTTAATAAGGACTATTTATAAAATCTTTAGTGTTTCATTTTAACTTAGGCAAAATGGACTAAGTTAATGAAATACTTACAAGTTCGGTAAACACTTAGGAGGAATGAAACACGTATACTTACGAACACAAACACATATTAAATACAAGTTGTTTGAGTTGCTTTGTATTGCACATACGTGAGCGCGCATTCTACGAACAACACTAATTATAAGGACTCAGGTGAGTTCTCATAACCTCCTTTTTAAACTATTTTGTTTTTAAACTCGGAGGTGGAACATGTATACTAGTTTTACATATATTATTTTGATAACACATGGTTGACACCTGGTTTATCATATTATATACATATTATTGGATTATCTCTATTCCGTGAGTCGTTGCTGTTGACTTCGGTCATTCGTAATGATTGCATGTATTGTCACTTGGATTATCACAGCTCCATGAGTCGATGCTATTGAATTCTGTCATCCGCAATGATTGCATGTATTGTCACGTGGATTACCACAAGTCCTTGGGTCGCTGTCATTGACTTTGGTCATTCAAAATGATGCATGTATTGTCACTTATACTAATTGAGAATATTGATGATTGAGATTGGTTGATTGTATATGTGATTGATTATCTATGATTATGCGAAATAGGTGACTGTGTGTTTGAGACTATGTGTTTAAGATTGTTCGTTTGGGTTATGTGTTGGATTATCTCGCAGGTGCTCATGTGGATTTTCTCAGGAATTTATAAACTTTTATAACCATTTTGTAAAACATTTTTTAATATAAAAACTTATGATTACTCACCAACTACTTCATAGTTGACACTTGATTTTCTACATGTTTCAGGGAACAAGGAGAAGTAAGTAGGGCAGGATAGCTCTACATCTTTTGGACATCATCACATAGAATTCTTGGACTAAGCTAAAATAACTGAAATTCTGGAGACTAGAGTTTAGTTAGTTTAGCTAAATCTTTTGTGTATTTGATGTAACTAATTCATGATAAACATGATTTTTGATGTAATTAATTTGGTTGATTAATTGCTATGTGATGATTTAATTAGATGCCCACGAGCTTATGAACAATCTACACATCCCTCGTGGCATCCCGACATTTCCGCCATCGGTCGGGGTGTTACAGATTGGTATCAGAGCCTGGTTTATAGGGAATTATGTTACTAGAAATGGTTAACCTAGTCTATAACCGTAGGATACCCTAGTATGAACTATTTCATACACTAGTTACACATCTGATTTTCATATGTTGCTTACTGATTATTTGCTTACTTGTGCCCTAATGATTCGATAAGGACATGCACGTGGTGTATCGTAAAGGTGGTCGGACGTTGGCTGGGGCAGTTGCGACTGACCCCTACATATGCCCTATACATATACCATTTACGGTACATTAGGTGGATGTCAGTATTGAAGAATAAGGGAACTACCCGTTTGAGAAATTATTTTCTTAGGAAATTAACTGCTTAGGAACTTATCTGCTTTAGGAATTATTTGTTTAATCTTTGATCACTAGACAAGGACACACTCGTGGTAACTACAAAGGTGATGGGACGGTGGCTGGGGCAGTTTCGACTGACCCCTACATATGCCCTATACATATACCATTTGTAGTATATTGGGGGTCTGTTGGTGTCAGGAACTTAGAATATTGTTAGGAAGTGATGGGAAAGTTGTTGATGGAATGTTGGATTGAAATTGTTTTGGATTGACACATTGGATGATCATATTTGATGAATACATATAAAATCACTCATGAACACACTTATTGGACACGTGGGGTGAATATGATCAACAAATGATTTGACCACTTATCGAGGAGATGGACATTTAGTGCTGATATGAACATATAGTGACGAACTGAATTATTGAGTATTGAGATGGACACTTAGTGACAACATGAACACCTAGTGATGACACTAATACTTAGTGATGGTATGAACACTTGGTGAGAATGAATTATTGGGAGGATATAAACACTTAGTGACAATAAGAGCACTCAGTGATGATAGGAACCCTCATTGATAATCATGAATATTGGGATTTGTATGCATTTTTAGTGAACTTAGACACTAGGGGAACTTTAATGTCTGGTTAACTTAGACATTAGGTGAACTTAGAAATAGGCAAACCTACATGTCAGGTTAACTTAGACATTAGGCAAACCTAATTGGCCAAGGGAACTAAAGACCACTTCACTCAAAATTATCCTACCTAGGATAAGTTTTGTGAAGTGAGATAATGGTAAGATACATGATCCACCCTAAATTCTAACAAAGGCATAATCGTGGTGCAATGCAACGGTGGTGGGACGGCGTATGTGGCGACTGCGGTCTAATCTATGTATGCCCTATATATAAGCTTGTTGCACTGCATCGGGAGGTTATCAGTGTGGGTATAGGGTGGAAAATGTTTGAAACATAGGACTAGCTACTTTATATTAGATATGACCAACTAGGATGTGTTAATGCAATATTAGGAAATTACTGCTTTGATATGAGTCTAATGACAAATAGGAGAAAAAATATAGTTCCTATATGTAATCCTAACTGTTGCAATGAACTCATTTGACCATTGTTTGTATAACTTACGTTGTCAACGGTAGTAACATGTTTCTAACCTCTTCAGAAATTGCAACGCGCCGTCACAACGAGGATGATACAAACCCGAACAATGGGGATGCTAACAACAGTAATGCCAACTCGGGCATGCAAGAGTTAGCAACACTCATTACTGGATTGGTGAATCAACTAACTCAAGCCAATCAGACTCTCAACCAGAACAGAGGTGGTGCAAACCCACCAGTCTACACGTTCAAACACTTCAACTCCTGTAACCCACTAAAGTTTACGGGTTCTGAGACAGCCACAGGTCTGCTGCAGTTGTTTGAGAGCATGGAAAACACCTTCATTAACAGTGACTGCCTGGAATATCTGAAGGTGCGCTATGCCATCAGTGTTTTCCAAAAGAGAGCACTGACTTGGTGGAAGGACGAAAAACGAACTACGGGAGTTGATGCGGCACTAGCACTGTTGTGGGCTGAGGTCAAGAACCTGATGACCACTGAATTATGTCCTCGCAGTGAGATGAGGAAACTAGAGACCGAGTTCTGGGAACTCAAACAGGATAGCGGGGAGAATGTGATCTACAATACTCGCTTACACGAGTATAGTCTGCTGGTACCTAATATAGTGACACCATTGGAGAGAGCGATCGAGAAGTACATAGGGGGTCTGCCTATGCAGATTCAAAACACAGTCTACGGTAGCAACCCTAAAACACCGGAGGCTGCGATCCGCTTATCTGCAACTTTATCTGATAATCACGTGAAGGCTGGAACACTCACACGGAAGGGGTCCAAGAAAGTTGATACAAAGTCAGCTGCAAAGGAGGCTTCAACTAAATTCAAGTCTGAACAAGGCAGCTATTCAAAAGGCAGCAACAAGAAGAGAAAGACTAAGAACTTCATTATTACGACTCCTGCTGCTAAATCTGCTCAACAATCATCAAACAACACCACCGCCAGAAATTATGTTGGGAATACTCCCCAATGTAATACTTGCAGATATCATCATGCACCTAACTTGCCATGTCGCGTCTGCACCAACTGTGGCAAGTATGGTCACTTTGGAAATGTATGTCTGAGTGCACGCAAGCACAAAAGATGCAACCTACTCCGCTTGCACTGCCATCTCCGCAAGCACAACCAGTTCAAGCTATACCCGTTCGCCAGGTACCTGTACAGGCATGATCCTGTAACGAGTGTGATGAAGTGGGTCACTTCAGAAATTAATGTCCGAGGTTGACGGGAAACAATCAAAGGGTTGCAAGAGGCAGAGCGTTTCAACTGAATGCTCTAGCTGCTCAAGCCAACCAGGATGTGGTCAATGGTACATTTCTGATTAACAGCTCTTATGCATTTGTTCTATTTGATTCTAGTGCCGATAGGAGTTTCGTTTCATGGAGGAATGGTCAACTCATCAGGCTCATGATCTGAAGACACAAGAAGCTGAAAACTTACTGGTACGGACATACGAAATTTCTTATTTTATATAAGTCCCACACTAGCAAAAGACAAAGAACTGATTTTGAATGCATGCTTGGTAGAACACATACAAACTTAGATAAACCGTTTAACGTGGAAGTGGCTGACGGAAACACTATTGATATTGACACTGTTATTATTGGATGTACTATGAACTTAAGTGATCAAGTTTTCCCAATTGATCTTATACCTATGCACCTTGGTAGCTTTGATGTTATCATAGGTATGGATTGGTTAGCCACCCACAAAGTGGAAATCATTTGTCATGAGAAATACATTCGTATTCCCTTACCATCGGGTGAAACTTTAAGAGTTTTCGGGGAAACTTCTTGTGTTTTATTTAAACAACTTTAATTAAAAATCATTTAATTAAAACGAAACATTTTATGTTTTAAATATTTTATGTTTTAAATATTTAAACATTTTATGTTTTAAAAATATTTTTCGAAACGAACCGAGCACTTATTAGTTTTTAAGGCGATATAGACGAGACCAAGCACGCAGGGATAGACCGACTGTGACAATCCGACTTTTTACACTAACCTTGTTAACGGGAGATGGTGATATCATAGGCCCAACAGAGATAGTGTGGGCCCAACAGGACAAATGTAGGCCCTATAAGGCCAGGGTAGGTCCAATAAGGCCAATGAAGGCCCAACAAGCCCAACAAGACTAATGAAGGCCCAGTAAAGCCAAAGAAGATCCAGTGAAGTCAAGGAAGACCCAACAAGACAAATCAGGTCCAATAAAGTCTATGAAGGCCCAACAGAACTAAGTTAGGCCCAATAGGGGCAAATGAGGCCCAAGGTAAGCAAATTAAGGCCCAGGGAGGCCCAATGAAATCTAGGAAGGCCCGATAAAGTTTAGATAGGCCCAATGGTATTTTGAGGCCCAATTAGTTTAATTTAGGCCAACAATGATTAAAAGAAGTCGATTAGTAACAATTAGGGATTTTAAGCTCAACTTTGTTAATCGAATTATTATGCAATAGAGCTAAACCATATCTAAAGGATGTGATTTTGTAGAAATTAGTCTCAAATTGTTCTAATTGCTGAATTAAGACTTATAATTAAGTTAAAAGTCCAATTTTGACTTTAAAAGTCAAAATTCGTTTAGAAAGCATGAAAGAAATTCGAAATGTATTAAATTCGAAGTTGTAATTACAAATTTATCATCCATAATCATTGTAATAATGATTATGAACCGTTTACATACGTTTTTACCTGTTAGAATTCGAATTGAATGGAATTAAGGATCCACAAGTTGTAACCGTAGTCCCTTACAACCAAAACCTCACAATTCGAATTCAATTCTCACAATTGAGAATTCCTAAACATTATTCGGCATTATTAGAGGAGATTTCAAGCAGCAATTCGATCGCAGAAGCGTTGGAAAAAGAAATTGGATCGAGACTAGGCCGAATATCATCCTAGAAGGGAACTACATCAATCGGGAGTCAAAACAAGTAAGTCTTTGCTTCTGAACAACCTAAAGTGGCCGAATAAGGTTAAACATATGCTAATTTTGATTCTTAACATCGAATGGTATATGCACGAGTTCTAGGGTTCTTAACAAAGTCGGGTTTGGGGGTTTTAAATCATATAAGCTTTAAAATGGAATTAAACTACACCAATAGTTTCAGAAGGGTTCGATGTAACTAAACCAGGTATCAATTTCAGTAGGTTACAACGATTTGATGGATTTTAGTTCTAGGGTTCATGCTTTAAGAACGAATTGGGGGATTGGGTTAAAATGGGTTCAGAAATCAAATTGAATGTTATCAGTAGTTTCAGACAACCCCGATTAAGCATAACCTCATTTCAATTAGTGGTTTCAATAACGAATTGGATGAATTCGATTATTAGGGTTCATAAGATGAATATGTTTTTGGGTTTTGAGGCAAACTGATATGATTATTGAAATTGATTAATCAGAGATATTCGAAATTTGTTTTTAAATGAAAACCCTAAGGTTGTGGACTTGATCAGGTTCGAATTGAGGTCCAATCGTGGTTAGATGCTTCGGCTATAGAATGATAAGGGGAAGCCGACCAATGTAAGGTTAAAAGAATTAATTCCTGATTATAATCGCGATACCCTAGCGGGCTGGACTGGTTAGATGCGTGTGGTTTGAATGGGGGGTCGCGGGTTCGATCCCGGGTTCCACCATTTTTGACCTTTTAAATCATTTTTGATGTTTTAACCATAACTCCTTCGTTTCAAGTCCGATTCGATCCGTTCAAGTTGCGTTGGAACCGTAACGAGAATACGAATGTTTTAGAATGATAAAATTCATATTTTAACCAGAAAACGAAATCGCGTATAATTACGATTATTTAAATAAAATCAAATATGATTTTATTTAAACGATTTCAAAGTCACACGTATTTGCGTATACACATTCTTAACACTTTAACATACGTGTGTTGACACGTATGTTATTTCAAACACAAAACGACATTCCGAATAACTTTAAGTTATTGTTTAAACCACAGATTATTCGTAGAGGATTTCTACGCAAGTTCACACGTATTTGATCATTCTGCTATTATCAAAGGTGCGTACACGGCCCCTTTCTTATTTTAAACTGTTTTGGGGGAGAAAACATGTGCAACAAACTGTTTTTAGATACATATCACTTGCATGAGTTAGCTGTTTACATTATGTGAAAACATATCAAATTGAAAGTCCTTACACACCTCGAACCGTTTAGTTTGCTGTAATGCAAAGCGTGGTAGTTGGAAATAGATCTATTAGGTTTGACAAACCTCACCTGGTAGATGGGATCTACGCAGGTGTTTGACTGACCAAACACATTTTTACTATTGTTGTGATAGACAATAGTGGCAAGGCGAAAACATGCTATAGCATGGCAATCCGTCAGCTTCGGTGTCGAACACTTATGTAAATAGTTTATATGACTAGCTATCATGACTGTGCATGTGTGATTATGTTATCTACAACTTGTTATTCAAACTGCTGTTTTGAACATTGTGATTACTTAAAACCTGTGTTATGCACCAACCTTTGTGTTGACTTGATTTGCATGTTTTCTCAGGACGCTAAGGCGCGCGTTAAAGCTGGCATGGACTAGGAGATAGAGTCGCATGCATTTTTGAACATTTTAGATATTTGGATTTAAACATTTGGAACTTTGTATTGTAATTTACATCTTTCAACTGTTATTGGTTTTATAACGCTTCCGCAACTTTTGAAAAACTCTGATGTTTTGTTTTAAAGACCAAAGTATGTTTTGAAAATTCATATAGAGGTCTTCGCTATGTCTAATGATCTGAGATCCTGGTTTGTCATGTTCCCAAACGGTGTGATTCCGTTAGTTGAAATTTGGGGGTGTGACAGATTGGTATCAGAGCCATTGGTTATAGCGAACTAGGTTTGCATTTGTAGGCCTAGACTATGACTGTTAGACATTAGACACACATGTTTACACATACTGCTTAGAAATTACATATGACATTATGTAATTGACTTGCTTACACATTCTATGACACTGCACTTACATATGATATTATGTAACAGGCATGGCATCACCATCAGTTCCTTATATTTACATTGATGATTCCGAGGACGAGGAACCGATAGTTCCGGCACCACCATTATCACCACCACCACCTATTCCATCACCTCCACCATATGAGCAGGATGACTCAGATCCGGAGGAGGATCCGGACGAGGATCCGGAGGAGGATCCAGACGAGGATCCAGAGGAGGATCCATACGAGGACCCGGATGAGGATCCGGAAAAGGAGCCTGAGGAGGACACTCAGCAGATCCCTGCTGAGGGACCTTCTACACATTCCCCACCAGCACTAGATGCTCCTGAACCTAAAAGGCAAAGGACGGACGCCGAGGAGATCGCCAAATTGCGCGAGGATCTGGAGGTAGCAGAAGATAGGATAGCACAGAGATCTCAGGAGTTATGGGATGCTATTGAGAGGCAGGATGATCTTGCCCATCTTGTTCACGATATGCGGGATGAGATGATCAATTTGATTGGTCGTCTAGAAGAGTCAGAGAACCGAGAGGAGATCTTGGCAGGTAGAGTTGAAGCTTTGGAGGATTTAGTGGTCTCTGAGAATGAGGAACAGGATGAGGATGAGGAGGAGGAACCAGCACCAGTTGCTGAGTCCGATCCTGAATCCACCGTTGAGGACGATTGATTGTTTTTCATTTTTCCCTTGTTTTATTTAAACTTATTAGGAACGGGTTGTGTTCCTACATTAGTAGTTTGAAAACTTGTATTTCATTTCAAAAGTATTGTACTCAAAGAAAGTTTCTATCTATTGAAGAGTTATCTTTTATTTCCAACAACTGTGTTGATTTATACTACATGTTGTGTTTGTTGTTTTACTTACACATGTCACATTAGATTTTGACTTCGTGCTAACACTTCTTGTAAATAGGAAACTAATGGCTGAGGGAAACGTGCATATGACTGTTGCTGAGCTCAATGAGCTAATCAACAACAGAGTTGCAGAGGCAATCGCACAGTATGCTCAGACTCACAACACTGGGCCACAGGGTCCAGCTGGGGGATTGGTTAATCCACAAGTCTGCACGTTCAAGATGTTTTTGGACTGCAAACCACACAATTTCAAAGGGTCGGAGGGGGCCATTGGACTCCTTCGGTGGATTGAAAAGGCTGAGTCTGTATTCGAAATGTGCAACTGCCCTAACGAAAGCAAGGTGAAATTTGCTACGGGAACTTTGGAGGGTCCAGCACTAACTTGGTGGAACTCAAATGTCCAGACTCTAGGGTTGGGAGAGGCTAATGCCTTGACATGGGACAACTTCAAAACTTTACTGCAAGAGGAGTACTGTCCTCGCAGTGAAATGCAGAAGTTGGAAGAGGAATACTGGCACCTCAAGATGGAGGGGTCAAACATTGAAGAGTACACAACCAGGTCACACGAGTTGGCCAGACTGCTACCACACATGGCTACTCCAGCCAGTAAGTGGATTGAAAGGTACATTGGAGGACTAGTGCCTCAGATTCAAGGGTTGGTGACTTCAGCAAATCCCACCACCATCCAACAAGCTGTTCGTCTAGCGCATCAGCTTACTGACCAGGCAGTGTTGCAGGGGACTCTGCCCAAACGAACATCTGCTACCAAGGTAGGAGATCATAAAAGAAAGTGGGAAGGTAACAACTCAAAGGGAAACAACCAACAATCATATCAGCAAAACCGGAAACAAGACTTCAACAAGTCTTATCATGGTTCAAGCAGTGGTCAGCAATCATCATCGTCGGGGGGTTATATTGGGAAACACCCCAAGTGCAACAAGTGTGGTTACCATCATGCAGGTAATCAATGTGAAAGAGCTAAGTGCCAGAGGTGTGGCAAGATTGGGCATGCGGCTAAAGATTGTCGCGGAGAGCTGCAGAACAACCATAACAATCAGAGCAATAACCAGAACAACGCTCAGAAGGGTTGTTTTGAGTGTGGAAAAATGGGACATTTTAAGAAAGATTGCCCACAGCTCAAGAAGGGCGGGGACAATAATGTCAATAACAATGGTAATGGAAATGGAAATGGCAACGGTAATGGAAATGGCACCAACAACAACAATAACAACAACAACAACAACAATGGTGCTAGAGGCAGGGCGTTTGTGATTGGAGGACGTCAAGCGCGGGAGGATCCCAACATTGTTACGGGTACGTTCCTCTTAAATAATCACTATGCCTCTATGTTATTTGACACTGGTGCCGATCGGAGTTTTGTATCTAGTTCACTTGCTAAGTTGCTAAATGTTAGTTCCACTGCCTTAGATAGTCCATACACTGTGGAATTAGCTGATGGTAAGTTGATTGTAGTAGAAAACATTTATAAGGGATGTATCCTTGATTTGATGGGTCAAACATTAGAGATTGATCTTATGCCTATTGCCTTAGGCAGTTTTGATGTAGTCATTGGCATGGACTGGTTGTCCAAGAACCAGGCTGAAATTGTATGCCATGAAAAGATTGTTCGCATACCTCTTCCGCAGGGAGAGACATTATATGTACAAGGTGAGAAGAGCAGTACGCCACTGCGTCTCATATCTTGTATGAAAGCACACAAATGTCTGCGGAAAGGTCATACGGCAGTTATAGCACTTATAACTGAAAAGCCAGTAGCTGAGAAGAAGCTTGAAGATATACCTGTAGTTTGTGAATTTCCGGAGGTATTTCCAGAAGACTTGCCGGGATTACCGCCTATCAGACAGGTGGAATTTCGAATCGATCTTACACCAGATGCAGCACCGATAGCTAGGGCGCCTTCTCGACTTGCACCGTCAGAGATGCAAGAGTTATCCACACAATTGCAAGAATTGTTGGATAAGGATTTCATACGACCTAGTTTTTCACCGTGGGGAGCTCCAGTTTTGTTTGTAAAGAAGAAGGACGGAACTTTCCGTATGTGTATCGATTATCGGGAATTGAACAACGTTACTATCAAGAACCGGTATCCGTTACCCAGGATTGATGATCTGTTCGATCAGTTGCAAGGTTCGAGTTACTACTCGAAGATTGATCTCAGGTCGGGTTATCATCAACTAAGAGTTCAGGAGGAGGATATTCCGAAGACAGCATTCAGGACAAGATATGGCCATTATGAGTTCTTGGTCATGCCATTTGGGTTGACAAACGCTCCAGCTGTATTCATGGATCTTATGAATCGTGTTTGTAAACCTTATCTTGATAAGTTTGTCATTGTTTTCATTGATGACATTCTCATCTATTCACAATCTGAGGAGGAACACGCTGAACATCTTCGACTATTATTGGAATTATTGAAACAGGAACAACTGTACGCTAAGTTCTCGAAATGTGATTTTTGGATGCGAGAAGTACAGTTCTTGGGGCATATAGTTAATGAAAAGGGCATACATGTTGATCCAGCGAAGATTGAAGCGATTAAGAATTGGGAAGCACCAAAGACCCCTACTGAGGTACGACAATTCCTTGGTTTGGCGGGTTATTATCGACGATTCATTGAAGGTTTCTCAAAGATCGCTCAACCACTTACAGCTCTTACGCATAAGGGAACAAAGTATAATTGGACGGATAAACAGGAAACTGCGTTTCAGTTATTGAAACAAAAGCTTTGCAGCGCACCGATTCTGTCCTTACCGGAAGGGACGGAAGACTTTGTGGTGTATTGTGATGCATCTGCACAGGGTTTGGGATGTGTGTTGATGCAACGGGATAAAGTGATCGCTTATGCTTCCAGACAACTAAGAACGCACGAAAAGAATTACACTACTCATGACCTGGAGTTAGGAGCAGTGGTTTTTGCTTTGAAGATTTGGAGGCATTACTTGTATGGAACTAAGTGTACTATTTATACTGATCATAAGAGTTTGCAACATATCTTTGATCAGAAGGAGCTTAATATGAGACAACGACGATGGGTTGAGTTGTTCAATGATTATGAGTGTGCGATTAAATATCACCCGCGAAAAGCTAATGTAGTAGCTGACGCTCTGAGCAGAAAAGACACAACAGGAGCAAGACGGGTTCGTGCACTTATGATGACGATACATACCGACTTACCTGACAAGGTACACAGTGCTCAGATTGAGGCCTTGAAAACGGAAAACTTAGTACCGGAATCTTTACGAGGAATGGAAGAACAATTGAATGTTAAACCTGATGGAATTTGTTATTTCATTGATCGAATGTGGATACCTTTGTATGGAGGTTTAAGGGAACTCGTGATGGATGAAGCACACAAGTCCAGGTATTCAGTCCGTCCGGGATCAGATAAGATGTATCATGACTTGAAGGCACTGTATTGGTGGCCTCACATGAAAGCTGATATCGCTAAGTACGTTAGCAAATGTTTGACTTGTTCGAAAGTCAAAGTTGAATATCAGAAGCCATCTGGTTTACTGCAACAACCAGAGATACCGATGTGGAAATGGGAACAGATTTCGATGGATTTCATTACTAAGTTACCCCGTACACCGAGTGGTTGTGATACGATATGGGTAATTGTCGATCGATTAACGAAATCTGCACACTTCTTAGCAATCAAGGAAACTGATAAGATGGAGAAACTGACTCGCATTTACATCAAGGAAGTAGTAGCACGGCATGGCGTGCCAATCTCTATCATATCTGATCGGGATGCCCGATTTACTTACAACTTTTGGAAATCTCTTCATAAATCATTGGGGACTCGCTTGGATATGAGTACCGCTTATCATCCACAGACCGACGGTCAAAGTGAACGAACGATTCAAACGCTCGAGGATATGTTACGAGCTTGTGTAATTGACTTTGGTGATAGCTGGGAGAATCATTTACCGTTGGTGGAATTCTCTTACAATAATAGTTATCATACAAGTATTCAAGCAGCACCGTTTGAAGCTTTGTATGGTCGCAAATGTCGTTCACCAGTTTGCTGGGCTGAGATTGGAGACAGTCAGATTACAGGTCCTGAACTGGTGCACGAGACGACAGAGAAGATAGTTCAAATCCGGAACCGTATGGCAGCGGCCCGGGATCGACAGAAGAGTTATGCAGACAAGCGTCGTAAGCCGTTGGAATTTCAAGTAGGAAACCGAGTTCTTCTAAAGGTATCACCTTGGAAAGGTGTGATACGATTCGGCAGGCGCGGGAAGCTTAGTCCACGTTACGTAGGACCTTTTGAGATTCTGAAAAGGATTGGTCCGGTTGCGTATCAACTTAAACTACCGGATGAACTCAGTGGAGTTCATGATGTTTTCCACGTATCGAACTTAAAGAAATGTCTTTCTGACGAGACATTGATTGTACCATTGGAAGAAATACAAGTGGATGAACAGTTATGATTCATTGAAGAACCAGCTGAAATCATGGACCGGGAGGTCAAACAACTGAAGCAAAGCAAGATTCCAATAGTCAAAGTTCGATGGAATTCAAGACGTGGTCCTGAATTCACATGGGAACGGGAAGACCAAATGATGAAGAAATATCCTCATCTATTCAAAACAACTACTGCTAACACTGAGAGCGCACGTTAAATTTCGGGACGAAATTTCCTTCAACAAGGGGATGACGTGATGCTTTCACACATCAACACTGCAAATTTCAAACTGTAAGCACAAACATTTTATTTATTCAATTGATTTTGTTACAAACATTTGTGCTACATTACATTCTATATATTTTATGTGCTACATTTCATATGTTACATGCTATGGTAGTACATACATGATTGGTTACACACATTTTGCTATGTGCGGGGTTGCATAGTACAAACAGTTATAGACACTCAGTATGATCAAACACAAACAGTCACAGTTAGGTGAACTAACTAGTGTACACGCAAACAGTCATATTGAACGATCACAATTGAGTTGTGATGTTGCAAACATTAGACTTTGTGTGTGAGTACACACAAGCACACAGAATGATCAAATCACACTAACACGTACGATTTAAACTCGTAAGTAGTTTCCTAACTACTCTTAACACTTACTAATTTTCGGGACGAAAATTCCTTCAACAAGGGGATGATGTGACAATCCGACTTTTTACACTAACCTTGTTAACGGGAGATGGTGATATCATAGGCCCAACAGAGATAGTGTGGGCCCAACAGGACAAATGTAGGCCCTATAAGGCCAGGGTAGGTCCAATAAGGCCAATGAAGGCCCAACAAGCCCAACAAGACTAATGAAGGCCCAGTAAAGCCAAAGAAGATCCAGTGAAGTCAAGGAAGACCCAACAAGACAAATCAGGTCCAATAAAGTCTATGAAGGCCCAACAGAACTAAGTTAGGCCCAATAGGGGCAAATGAGGCCCAAGGTAAGCAAATTAAGGCCCAGGGAGGCCCAATGAAATCTAGGAAGGCCCGATAAAGTTTAGATAGGCCCAATGGTATTTTGAGGCCCAATTAGTTTAATTTAGGCCAACAATGATTAAAAGAAGTCGATTAGTAACAATTAGGGATTTTAAGCTCAACTTTGTTAATCGAATTATTATGCAATAGAGCTAAACCATATCTAAAGGATGTGATTTTGTAGAAATTAGTCTCAAATTGTTCTAATTGCTGAATTAAGACTTATAATTAAGTTAAAAGTCCAATTTTGACTTTAAAAGTCAAAATTCGTTTAGAAAGCATGAAAGAAATTCGAAATGTATTAAATTCGAAGTTGTAATTACAAATTTATCATCCATAATCATTGTAATAATGATTATGAACCGTTTACATACGTTTTTACCTGTTAGAATTCGAATTGAATGGAATTAAGGATCCACAAGTTGTAACCGTAGTCCCTTACAACCAAAACCTCACAATTCGAATTCAATTCTCACAATTGAGAATTCCTAAACATTATTCGGCATTATTAGAGGAGATTTCAAGCAGCAATTCGATCGCAGAAGCGTTGGAAAAAGAAATTGGATCGAGACTAGGCCGAATATCATCCTAGAAGGGAACTACATCAATCGGGAGTCAAAACAAGTAAGTCTTTGCTTCTGAACAACCTAAAGTGGCCGAATAAGGTTAAACATATGCTAATTTTGATTCTTAACATCGAATGGTATATGCACGAGTTCTAGGGTTCTTAACAAAGTCGGGTTTGGGGGTTTTAAATCATATAAGCTTTAAAATGGAATTAAACTACACCAATAGTTTCAGAAGGGTTCGATGTAACTAAACCAGGTATCAATTTCAGTAGGTTACAACGATTTGATGGATTTTAGTTCTAGGGTTCATGCTTTAAGAACGAATTGGGGGATTGGGTTAAAATGGGTTCAGAAATCAAATTGAATGTTATCAGTAGTTTCAGACAACCCCGATTAAGTATAACCTCATTTCAATTAGTGGTTTCAATAACGAATTGGATGAATTCGATTATTAGGGTTCATAAGATGAATATGTTTTTGGGTTTTGAGGCAAACTGATATGATTATTGAAATTGATTAATCAGAGAGATTCGAAATTTGTTTTTAAATGAAAACCCTAAGGTTGTGGACTTGATCAGGTTCGAATTGAGGTCCAATCGTGGTTAGATGCTTCGGCTATAGAATGATAAGGGGAAGCCGACCAATGTAAGGTTAAAAGAATTAATTCCTGATTATAATCGCGATACCCTAGCGGGCTGGACTGGTTAGATGCGTGTGGTTTGAATGGGGGGTCGCGGGTTCGATCCCGGGTTCCACCATTTTTGACCTTTTAAATCATTTTTGATGTTTTAACCATAACTCCTTCGTTTCAAGTCCGATTCGATCCGTTCAAGTTGCGTTGGAACCGTAACGAGAATACGAATGTTTTAGAATGATAAAATTCATATTTTAACCCGAAAACGAAATCGCGTATAATTACGATTATTTAAATAAAATCAAATATGATTTTATTTAAACGATTTCAAAGTCACACGTATTTGCGTATACACATTCTTAACACTTTAACATACGTGTGTTGACACGTATGTTATTTCAAACACAAAACGACATTCCGAATAACTTTAAGTTATTGTTTAAACCACAGATTATTTGTAGAGGATTTCTACGCAAGTTCACACGTATTTGATCATTCTGCTATTATCAAAGGTGCGTACACGGCCCCTTTCTTATTTTAAACTGTTTTGGGGGAGAAAACATGTGCAACAAACTGTTTTTAGATACATATCACTTGCATGAGTTAGCTGTTTACATTATGTGAAAACATATCAAATTGAAAGTCCTTACACACCTCGAACCGTTTAGTTTGCTGTAATGCAAAGCGTGGTAGTTGGAAATAGATCTATTAGGTTTGACAAACCTCACCTGGTAGATGGGATCTACGCAGGTGTTTGACTGACCAAACACATTTTTACTATTGTTGTGATAGACAATAGTGGCAAGGCAAAAACATGCTATAGCATGGCCATCCGTCAGCTTCGGTGTCGAACACTTATGTAAATAGTTTATATGACTAGCTATCATGACTGTGCATGTGTGATTATGTTATCTACAACTTGTTATTCAAGCTGCTGTTTTGAACATTGTGATTACTTAAAACCTGTGTTATGCACCAACCTTTGTGTTGACTTGATTTGCATGTTTTCTCAGGACGCTAAGGCGCGCGTTAAAGCTGGCATGGACTAGGAGATAGAGTCGCATGCATTTTTGAACATTTTAGATATTTGGATTTAAACATTTGGAACTTTGTATTGTAATTTACGTCTTTCAACTGTTATTGGTTTTATAACGCTTCCGCAACTTTTGAAAAACTCTGATGTTATGTTTTAAAGACCAAAGTATGTTTTGAAAATTCATATAGAGGTCTTCGCTATGTCTAATGATCTGAGATCCTGGTTTGTCATGTTCCCAAACGGTGTGATTCCGTTAGTTGAAATTTGGGGGTGTGACACCGACGTATAAAAACCCACCCTTTCTCTTATTCTTCATTTGGAAGAACAGCCTCTCTCTTTCTCTACAACACAAAATTCGTCACCATTTTTCTCCCAAACTTCTCTCTAGATTTTCTTTCTCGTCTCTCAACGGAATTGCAAGATCTTGGCTCCTACACGACCGCGTGATCAAGGAGAACACAAACCCACGAAGAAATCCCGAGTTTGGCCAACGAATTCAGGTAAATCTAAAGTTTACTTTTAGGTTTTACTAAAAACCTAATGTGGTTGTGGTTGTTAACTTTTGACCACGATAAGGGTTTATAAATCTTGTTAAATGAGATCAGTATGAACATGAGGGAACCATGGATGACCTTAGGACCTGCAAAACTCGAAAGGGAAGATGATGGGAGCTGCTGGTTCGTGACACAGTTTCTGGCCGAACCCAAAGGATGCTGGCCGAACCTTTGTTCCACCAAACCCTATGGTGCTAGCCGAACCTCCTTTGTGGACCGAACCTTACTAGAGCTACGAACCTTCGGCAACCCACAAACCCTAGTGGGTCGATTCTGCAAAGCTTGGCCAGCCGAAGCTTCCTTGGACGAACTTACGAACAAGGAACCTTTTTCCATGCAAACCCATGGATCCACGAACCCTATGGCTAAAAGCCGTAAGGGACGAACCTGTGAGGCACCTTGCCGAACCATTGCTTGGCCGAACCCTGTTGGGGCGAACCTTATGGCTGTAGGTCTCAAACCGGATCAAGAACGAAACTTTATCTTCTAAGTCATCATCAATTAACTCTAACAAGTGCGGAATCCAAGTTAGAATCAAGAAAGCAAGTGGAAAAATATAATCTTTGTATTGAAACTGAAAATTCGAGTACAAGTGCCTCAATACGTCTAGAGAGCAAATGCCTCGGGATTCCAACCTAATCTAGTACAAAATATGACTATTAATACTAAACTAGGAGTACTCGAAGTTAAATAAAAAAACTTCGAGTATAGATGTACTCGACTATACTCGAACCTTGAGTACACGAAATCATCAAAGACTTGTAAAAAACTGTATTTTGAGTCTTCCAAGTTTGACTTTGTCAGTCTTCATAGTGTTGTGGGCTCTACAAACTCCCCCTAGACTGGCAGAATCACAGAGTGTGGTCCAGCTCCAGCATAAAGATTTTTCTGTATCGCAAACGCAACTACACGTGTGAATGGCTTAACTTCCTCGTCACATCCTGAATAAACTCGTATTGGAGATTGATGGAGCTTCATCATGTCATCGTTTCCATACTTCAACAGATTCATCGGGTCAAGAATCATATCCACATCTTTAACATTATCCTTGTTCTTGATGATGACTGCTGCAAGGTTTAGATCATCAAAATACCACGACACAAAATTTGCCAATGAATTGTCAGGAACCCTTAGGGAAACTGGTACTGCTATCTCAACATGTGGTGGAGGATACTTGTAATATATCCATGGCTTTTGCGTCTTTGGATCAATAATACATGTCGAAGAAAAACGCCTTCCCTTGGTTGTGCGCATCACAGGAAAATCCTTTTCACATTGTTCGTTAATGAACCTGGCAAACAGATTAGCTTTTGAATCATTGGAAGGATTGAAGAACATAGCTTTGTTGATGCTTCGGATAACAACTTTAGGCATTGTGCAGAAATCTCTCAGCCGCTTATAGTACTCAACCTTCCCATTCATCTTTTTGACCAGATAGATGTCCCTTTCTTTATCATATAACCAGCAACATACGTTGGACCTGTCGTTACGAACAGTGAACAGGTTTCCGTCATCAGAAATAAATGTATGCTCTAGAGGTTCATCATTCATCTCCTTTAACCAAGTATCTTTCACCACAGGAGGAGACGGTGTCCAATCCTTCTTCATATCAAACCAGCTAACAATCACTTCGTGAAGAGAGGTGACATCCTGTCCCGATGCATCGATGTATTTCTGAGCATACAAATAATCGATATAAGGATCGGAGGAAACATTGCCAAGTACAGTATTTTCTGGTTCTTCTTCAACAGATACCCCTGTAGAAGATTCAGCTTCTCCCTTATCAGGACATGCATCTTTGAGTTTGTCTCCTTCGGTTTCGTCACTGATTCCTTCGAAAGAAAAATCATCCGGAAGATCTTTGAATAAGTCATCAAGTCCTGCATTCTCCATATTAGTTCCTTAAAGACTATATCCAAACAGAATGTCATCAAGAATATCTCCAAAAAGATCATCATAATTGCTTGCAGTCTTGGTAGTCGAAGAAGAGGGATTTCCTGTATCACCTCCTTGATCTTTATCATCTGAAAGCCCTTGATCCTTCTTGTCAGAGGATTCATCTTTCCTTTTATCTCCACTGTCATCATCATCGTCATCATCACTATCATTATTGTCATCATCACTGTCAAGGTGATCATCTTCCTTGTTATCATCATTGGACTCTGGAACTTCTTCTCCTTTAAGTCTTTTAATCTCCTTCTTCATCTCATGGTTCTCCATTAAGAGAAATTTGATAAACATTCGGTGTGCCTTAATTTGCCCATGATATTTGTTCAATTTGCCACAGATCTTTATCATTCCCTCCTGCAGATTTCTGATAAGGCTATCCTTATTCTCATAATCTTGTTCAAGTGAGAAAACTCTCTCTTGAAGACTTTCAAGATTTATTGACACCCCTTTAGGTTCATAGGGAGAATCCGAGTGCAAGGGAGATTTTCCCTTGTCACCGTGTGAAAGAGGTGGAGATGATGGAGACTCGGTGTGAGGGATTGAGGTGGAGGTTGGTGACGGTAACGTACGAGTACAAATTTTGATAACAAGCTTGGGTTTGTCTTGTTTAGTTGTGGATGGTTTGGGTGGTATGGATGGTTTAGGTTGAATGGATGGTTTAGGTTGTGTGGTTGGTTTGGGTGGTCTGGATGGTTTAGGTTGAGTGAATGGTTTAGGTTGTGTGGATGGATTGGGTTGAGTGGATGGTTTAGGTTGTGTGGATGGATTGGTTTGAGTAGATGGATTTGGTTGTGTGGATGCCTGTGACATAATCGATACAGCTGAAGAAAATGATAAGTCTGAGAACATCTTTTTCATACGAGGATCTCTGGTTTTCCTGGCCATCATCTTTTGCCTCTTTTTCTTTGGTGATGACTCTGGGGTTAGAGTATAATCAGCATCTTGTGCCTCCTCTCTTTCTTGTCTTGTTGGAGGTGGTTTTTCAGCAACGAAATCTTCACTAGAAGATGAGGATGCCTCGGAAACGTGTTCCTTGGCAGTCGTTCCAGTGGCAGTCGTTCCAGTATGTGTTCCCGAAGGAATATCATGTTCCTCAGCGACGAAGGCAACAGGAGTGCCTTGACCCTCTACCACATCTTCATCTCCAACAAATCGTCCAAACTTTATCAGAGGCCTTTTCCCAGTATATTGTTTCTTCCCACACTTGTTCATCTTCATATAACCAAAAATGTTGTCTCTCATCCTCTTGATATCTAGAGTACCGAGTATGGGAGTCAGAGAGGAATATTTCTTATTGATGACGATCTGCAAAAATCTAGGGAAGGCTTGGAATCGCTCCTTCTGTCTTCCTTTGATGTTAACGTGCATGTCAAGGAAAACCATCTTTGAGAAGTTGAACTCGACTCCAAGTGCTAAGGCTACCAGACAGGAACTAAGAGTCTGGTCCATAACATCGTAACCTCCTTTCCGTCCGGAGAGACACTGGGTGACCATGTGCGTTAAGTATCTCCAGTAAGGATGTAGCAATTTTTCTCAGTTCGAGGATAGGCGCCTTCGTGTCCCATCTAATACACGGTTCATGTCACTAGCTCCTGATCCAGCTCTACCGGATCAGACTCCTTGTCTCCAAATTTTAGACACTCCCTGAGTAATTGCTCTGAGATAGTAATACGTTGACCTTGAACTTTTCCTACAATGCTAGTCACTCCGTGTGCATCAATATGTTCTTCAATTATGCTCCAGAAATCTCGAATAAAGTCAGTCAAAATCGTGGGATGTTCCATAGTGGCGTAATTGACTGGTGACAGGATCAGTCCTTCAACAAGAGTCTTGAACTCGGAATGCCTTTCTGGTGGATCTCCAAGATAAGCTGTCATATTGTAATCCGGCACGAAACATAGGTCAGCCATCTGAAATTAAAACATACTAAGTTAGTTCAAGATCAAGAAATATGAAGTGATGAAAATTTTCTAACTCCAAGGAGTCTGTGAGTGTTCTCGAAAAGCAGATGTATTCGAAATAACAGGCATATTGGAAAGGGCATGTATACAAGAAATATCCTTGTATTCGAAGTGTAGGCTATACACGAAATAAGCCTGTATTCGAAACAAGAGGTGTACACGAAATGTAGGATGTACACGAAATAAGCCCGTATTCGAAACAAGAGGTGTACACGAAATGTAGAATGTACACGAAATAAGGCTGTATTTGAAAATTCAACTTTGAGAACACGGAAATTTTCATAAGTCCATCAATATCGCTCCTTAGACTTCTAGTCATGTTCAATGTGCTCGGAATTGAGAGGCGACCAACATATTCACGAATCGCTTTTCAATTTCAAGTCTTTTGTGGTCAATATGACCAAAAACCCTCAGTAGTCGAACATTTTATACTCAAAATGAATTTTGTCCCATAACTATTGAATCCGCGGTCGAAATTTGATAAAATTCCATACCTAGGGTCGCCTGTTGATGATCTAAAACATAGCCGAAGTAGATTTTCGAAAATGGCTCTAGAAAACGAATCGCCTTATGGAGAAAACGTCTGTACTCGAAAATCTTGGTGAAGACTGGTAAACAAAAAATAATGATCTTGGACTATTTATAGGGACATTTCGAAAACACATTTTCGTATACTCAATTTCGAGTACACACAAACTTATTTTATTTTAACTTTTCTGGAAAAGAAAATTAAAATTAAAATTAAAATTAAAATTAAAATTAAAATTAAAATTAAAATTAAAATTAAAATTGAAATTGAAATTGAAATTAAAATTAAAATTGAAATTAAAATTAAAATTAAGAAAAACTCAGAAACTTTGGACAAGTTCGAAGTTTAGTTGGGTCAGTTTTGAGGGATCAAATCTGTTGTCAAAGATTTACTAGCTTGAGTAATTTCTTGACGAATCACAACTTTTAAATGACTATACCCCACCAATAATTTTCACTCGTTAATCCATAACTTAGAAATAGGGCACATAATCAATGTTTTTCTAAAAATCTCTTTTGGGAATTTTGTTAATCCATGACTAGTTTATTATGCAACCTATCAATTTTGACGATCCTATTGATTCAAACTTTGATTGTGTTTCAACGAACTTAAAATATTTTGACAGAGTTTAAGGTGAGAAAAGAAAAGAACAGATCTATTAGATTAGAATCAAGAACAAGAAGGGGTTCTATCATCTTGTGCTCATTGGCATCTTTTATTTTCTGATATGCAGAGACATTGGCCTTAACGTCACACATCCAGGTCTTTGCATACGCAAAACAAAGGATGCTTCAGTAGATATTTCCCGCTCTTTGTATACCCAAAACATAGGAAATGCCCGAGTTTTTCAAAATGATTTTAAGTTTATTGAAACACAATTTTGTTTTGACTCAAGGACTTAATCAAAAAGTCAAATAGTTGTCACACATTTCTAGTTATCTAATGCTCATAGTTTCACACTTATTTAATATATATGTATTTATTTTTGATTGATCATGTCCGATTCTTTCATTCGGAAAAACCTGTTTTAACTTCTTAGTGAATTATAGACATTCAAAGTTGTTATTCTTTAGAAATGTTCTTAAGATAGTTAAATTTTGTATCCTCATAAATTATTTCACTTCCCTATTTGACTGTTTCACTTCGCTTGTCCAAATAAATTCTTTTTGTATTTTCTCAAGTTTTGAAAAGATAAAATTCATAAAATCTTTTTGTAATTTTCTTGAAAGATAGAGGCAGTATTTTCTTTTCTTAGATTTTCAAAAAGTTCAACTCCCCCTAAACTTGTAGATCATCTTAAACTGACCCAAAAACTGAAAAACTTTTTTTTTATATATTTAATGACTCAAAAACTGAAAATCTTTTTTTTATATTGTAAATTTTCTCCCCCTAAATTTGTGATCTAAAATTAAAATAAAAGAAAACAAAACACAAATTTGAACGTATTTACAAAATATGCTTTTAGTCAAAGCATATTAGTTTGAGAGAGGCAAGCAAATGATGAAAGCGTGATGTATCGAACGGTTTTTTGAAAAGATATGCCAGATTGTCATCTGTATGGACCTTTTCAAGATGAATGAGTTTCCGTTCGAAGCAGTCACGGATGAAGTGAATCCGGATGTCAATATGTTTAGTTTTGCAGTGTTGTACAAGATTTTTGACGATCTGAAGGGCAGCTTCATTTTCGCAATAAATATGAGAGTCAAGAAAATTCAAACCGTAATCGAGAAGCTGCTGTTGCATCCATATAACCTGAGAGCAGCAACTGGAGGCAGCAACATATTCAGCTTCCATAGTCGATGTGGAGACGGTTGTTTGTTGCTTGCACTGCCATTATACAAGGCGGTCTCCTAAGTACTGGAATCCTCCTGTGGTGGACTTCCTGTCTAAATTGCAACCACCAAAATCACTGTCAGGGTAAGCATGTAATCGAAAGTCAGAATTCTTATGATACCATAAACCGTGACGAGGTTTCCCGACAAGATATTGAAAGATCCTCTTAACAGCAATCAGATGAGAAGCCTTCGGATTTGCTTGATATCTAGCGCATTGACATACAGAAAACATGATGTCTGGCCGGCTTGTGGTTAAGTACATCAAAGAGCTAGTCATCGAGCGATATAAGTGTTGATCAACATCTTCACCACCAGAATCCGAAGTTAGGACCGGACGTGCAGCCATGGGGGTAGATGCTGGTTTTGATTCCATCATCTTGATTTTTTTTAGAATGTCAGTAACATACTTTCCTTGATGAATCAGCACACCCCTTGGATCTTGCTTCACCTGAAGACCCAGGAAGAAGGTCATTTCTCCCATTGCACTCATTTCAAACTTCTTCTTCATTACCCTTTCAAATTCCTTGCACAATGCCGAGCTTGTGGAGCCACATATAATGTCGTCCATGTAGATTTGGACAAGAATCAAATCATCCTTATCCTGTCTAACAAACAAAGTTTGATCGATGGATCCATGGGTATATCCATTTGCAAGTAGATGATGAGTAAGTGTAGCATACCATGCTTGTGGGGCTTGATGAAGACCATAAAGAGCATTGTCTAACTTGTAGACATGGTCAGGATACTGAGAATCTTCAAAGCCTGAGGGTAGGCACACATAGATTTCTTCCTTGACCTTCCCATACAAGAAAGCAGTGTTTAAATCCATTTGATATACAGTGAAGTTCATGTAGGAAGCATAAGCCAAGAAGATCTGTATTGCTTCAAGTCTTGCAACGGGTGCAAAGACTTCCTCATAATCTATCCCCTCCTGTTGATAGAAGCCTGAACTACCAACCATGCCTTGTTTCTGATGATGACTCCTGAGTCATCCCTTTTGTTCCTAAAAACCCATCTGGTTCCTATAGGTAGCTTTCCTTTAGGTAAGGGAACCAGATTCCACACTTTGAGTTTCTGAAACTGCATCAGTTCTTCCTGCATTACCTCGGCCCAGCTGGATTCTTTGAGAGCCATTTTGACATCTTGGGCTCGACATGCGAAAGAAAACAAGAATTAATCAGATCTGAGTTACATCTATTATTTGTCTCTTCAAGCACGATGTTCTGAGCTGTGATGGATCTGCTCCGAGTGAGAACGCCTTCCGAGAGAGGTCCAATAATATTTTCAACTGGATGATTCTTATTTACACTGAGTGTTGGCACTTCCTCCACATCTAGATTTTCTAGCAGATTGCTGATGTTGTTCACTTGATCTTCACTGGAAGAAGAGATGTTTTCAATAGGAGCAGTTTCTCTTGCTTCTGCTCCATGATCCATGCAATGTTCCTCAGGAATGCTGTCTGAGAATAATGGATTATCAAAAGTTTGATGGGAAGAATATGAAAGTTGATCGGTTTCCGGAAGTGGTTAAGTAGACTGAGAAGTGTCTGGTTCTGATGGAAGAACTTCATGTATCGGCATCTGTAGAATAGCCAGTTTGGACCAGAACCAGCATCTGTAGAATTCATTTCTTGCCAATCTATATAATATTATTCTACTATCATCCGAGACTTCTTGTTGTAAACTCTGTAAGCTGCTTTCTCATATGAATAACCCACAAAGTAACACTCATCTACCTTATCATCAAACTTGTGGTTAAGCTCTGTATGAAGAAGAGTGCAAGGACATCCAAATGATTTGAAGTGACCAACTTTGGGTTTCTGATTGAAGAGAATCTCATAGGGTGTCTTCTGATTTCTCTTGTAAAGGAGTGCTCGATTTTGAACATAGCAAGCGGTGTTAACGGCTTTGGCCCACAAGAAGATTGGCAGCTTAGATTCTGATAGCATCGTTCGTACAGCTTCTATAAGTGTTCTGTTTCTCCTTTCAGCAGCTCCATTTTGCTGAGGTGTTCTTGCTGCACTGTACTGCCTAGCAATCCCTTTCTCATCACAGAAATCTGTGACAGTCTGATTTCTAAATTCAGTGCCACTATCAGTTCTGATTACCTTAACCTTTAGATTCTTTTGATTTTCAATGAAGGTAGTGAACTTCTTCAGAATCTCTAGTGTTTCATACTTTTTGGCCAGAATGAATACCCAAGTGAATCTGGAATAATGACTTCTTACCGATACTCATAACATTGACTGGTCCAAATAGATCCATATGAAGAAGCTGAAGAACTCAAGAGATAGAATTGAACAATTTAGGCTTGTGGGGTCTCTTGTGTTGCTTTCCCTTGGCACATGCGATGCACTTCTCAATAGTGGATAAATCTTTAGAAGGCAAGCCGATAATGTGATCTCCCTTGGCGAGTCTATTCATATTCTAAGATTTACTTGACCTAGTCGGCGATGCCATAACAAACAATCATGCTCCGATGCCTTTGAAAATAAATAGGTGGTCTCTATGAATGAATCTGAGTTCATGTTGATAATGTAGGCATTGTTTATCCTTGGAGTTATCATCAGAATCCACTTCTCAGGTACTACAAAGCCAGGTTTCAGAATAAGGCACTCCTTGTTTGTGAAGTGTGTAGAAAAACTCTTGTCACAAATCTGAGAGACACTCAGTAGACTGTGATTGAGTTCTTCAACATAGTACACGTCTTCAAAACTAAGAGTTCCATTTGTGATCATGCCTTTCATGTTTATCCTTCCTCCTTTATCTCCTGCAAATGATACATATCCTCCATTGAATGGTGTAAATTCATGTAACTGAGAAAAATTCCCAGTCATATGCCGGGAGCAGCAAATGTCGACATACCAAACATTTTTGAGCTTACTTGGATGTCCCTGCATTTTACACACAATTAATGAGAAATAGGTACCCAAACCATAACAGGTTTAGGCACAAGAGAGACAATGTTTGACTGGTATTAATGGGGTACTTAAAAATGGATCACATCTCCAATATGACCTGTATTTAACTCTTGAAAGTTTGAATTTTGTTTATAAAAACCAAATTGATGATGTTTGGACGACTTTTTCCTTTTGGCATGCAGTGGATTGCTTTTGAGACTCTTTCTGAGGATTCAGCACAGGCTTTGAGGGTTTGTTAATCCTCGTTGATTTAACAGAGTATTTTGCCTTAGGTGTGACCTTTTGATTCTTTCCATAAAAGAATTCAGTAGGTCTGAGCAGACAATTTCTTGCAAGGTGGCCTGGTCTACCACAAACAAAGCAACATACCTTCTAATGAAATTCTTTAGGGTCAAAAGGCCTTACATCACAGTCATAGTGAATTGAAGAAGAACTAGCAGAGGCTTGTTCCGAAGACCTTGTTGGAACAAAAGGTTCACAGTTAGGATTCAACTTTGAACCCGCTTCTTTGGTGACTGTGGAAAGACCCTTAAAGTCATGATGTAATAGTGATAATGTTGTTTCCAAAATAACATTCTTCATAACAAAAGTTGACTTAAAATTTTTAGACATCTCATTAGTTTTAATTTTAAATTCATCAACTTATCTAACAAAATTAGTATTTGAACTAAAAGATGATGTTCCAAAAGATGTTGAACAATCTGTGCTCTTCTCAGCACTTCTTTCTTCAGTCTTCCCCCTCATACCTGCTTTGTTTATACTATTTGCACATATCTCAAAATTATCAGAAATATTGGGACTGGTCTCAATTGGATCTGTTGTCAAAGAAACAGGTTTGTCAAAGCCTGTGCTGAAATCGAACCTTTGACCAAACTATGAGAGCAAATCATCAACAGATGTGTTGATTTTGGGCATAATTGAATAATTATGATTAAAAGGTGGTTCACATTCATTATACCCAATGCCCTTGCCCTTCTTTTCCCGGTATTGCATGGTTGTCATGTTTTCCACAACCTTGCTTGAATAGTCAAACTTTCCACATTTTACCGATGTTTTAGAAAGTTGAGTTTTAACTTGGTCCAACTCTAAAGTGAGTTCATCGATTTTGCGTCGAGCATCTCGATAGTTGGACTTTTTGTCACTTAAAAGTTCCTTTAGCCTTGACACATCTTGACCCTCGGCTTCAAGTTTTCTTTTAAAAATTCCTTCATTTTTAAAAAATTTTGAGTTAAAGTATTTAAGTTTAGTTACTTCTTTGATTAGTGATTCATTATGTGACCTATACTTAAACACTTTATCTATGCACGAAGTAGAGCAAAGATTTTCAGTTACCTCCTTTTGCTTGTCGTCCACCTCAGCGATGAAGGCGTGACTCAGAGTTAGCTCTAGTTCCTGCACCTGATCACTCCAATCACAGGATTCAGTTTCTTGAGTCACCAGTGCTTTGGACATACTAGCACTTCCTCCAGTAGCTGCAGTCACAACTTTCTCTTCAGACTTCTTCTCTCCTTCCTTGGCCACCTTTGGCTGCTCACATTCTCTAGCAAACTGACCTGGTTGATCACAGTTGTAGCACCACAGCTTTGACTTATCAAATCCAAGTTTCTTTCCCGGGTTATTTCCAAAGCTATTCCTTCCATATCGCTTGATGAAATTCTTTGCCCGAAACACAGCCATTGCCATCTACCAAGAGATATCCATTTCCTCAACATCAGTTGAATTTATCTACTCTAAGTTATCCTGAGCTAGATTGGCAGGTGCCAACTCTCCTGCTATGAATTCATTGTAACTGTTCATAAAACCTTTGAACAGGAGCAGATTATCTTCACTTTCTTGATTGATTTTGGACATTGAACCAGCTTGTCCGGAAAATAGGAATGCAATCTTAAAGGGGATTGGCTAAGATGAAGAAGTCTGATAGTGCTGCATCCCTGAAGCTTGAAGATTGATAGCAGATTGTAATGCGGAATTTTCTGACACAGGTGTAATTCCCATGGAGCTGGCATGATTCAGTGCTCTCTGTTTATCATCCATGTCATAGGACTTTATGATAGAGACCAGTTCACTTAGGGAGGTCTTGTACATATCCTTTGTCCTTTTAATTGTAGTGCAGTTTGAGTTCCAAGTGTAAGGCAGTGAATTTAGGAGCTTTTTGTTCACTTCGGCTTTGGTCATCTCAATTCCAGAACTCGTCATCTCGGTCATCAGATCAGTGAATCTATTCAGCTGTGCTTCAAGTGACTCTCCTTTGATGTGGTTGAACATATTGAACCTCTGTCTCAGCATATCCTTACGACTTTCTCTCATGTCTTCATTTCCTTTAAACCGCTCAACCAATGCATTCCAAAGTTCCTTTGTTGTCTTGTGTTCCTTAAATCCATGAGCTACATCAGTTGATAGAGCCATTGTGATTGATGCATAAGCCTTTTCATCCTTCTCCATCATCAGGATGTCGTTGTCAGTGTACAATTCTGGGTCTTTAGGAACAAGAGGGCCATTGATCTCACTCTGGTTTGAGGGCACAACAGGACCCTCTTCAATGGATCTCCAAAGCTTTGGATCAGTGTATTTGATAAAGGATTGGAATCTGAACTTCCAATCTTAGAAGTTGTCTCCCGCCACGAGCCATGGTGGCTTTGTTCTGGTGCCGATCTCATTGTTCAGATTAAGTAGATTGGACAGGTTAGTCAAATTCTTAGATGCCATGATTGAAAAATTTCTAAATATAGTTCACGAAGTCCCTGTAGAACAGATCACCAAACACTGCCCAAAAATAAAACAGATTACTCTATACTCGAAATTCACAATGTATTCGAAGCCCCCTTATACTCGAAATTCCCTTGTACTCGAAAATGAATCTGTATTCGACTCTTCATGTAATCGAACTTACTCTTGTATTCGAAATCACTTGTACCCGAAAATCCCTTTGTAATCGAAAATCTCTTGTACTCGAACTGTAGCTATCCTTCGAACACTCTATCTATACTCGAAATAGCTGAACTCGAAAATTTTGAACTCGAAAATACTTAAGAAAAATTTATAAAAATATTTCTTAAGATCTGGAGTCCCAAATTTACACAGTAGCTAGATGGAGTAGAGTAGAATGATAAATTACTAAACTTGCTTCAAAAAGTTGCTACCTTGACGATGAAAAGAGCTCTCAAGCTCTGATACCACTTGTAGGTCTCAAACCGGATCAAGAACGAAACTTTATCTTCTAAGTCATCATCAATTATGTCTAACAAATGCGGAACCCATGTTAGAATCAAGAAAGCAAGTGGGAAAATATAATCTTTGTATTGATACTTGAAATTCGAGTAAAAGTGCCTCAATACGTCTAGAGAGCAAATGCCTCGGGATTCTAACCTAATCTAGTACAAAATACGTCTATTTATACTAAACTAGGAGTTTTCGAAGTTAAATACAAAATACTTCGAGTATAGCTGTACTCGAACCTGTACTCGAACCTTGAGTACACGAAATCATCAAAGACTTGTCAAAAATCTGTATTTTGACTCTTCCAGGTGTGACTTTGTCAGTCTTCATAGTGTTGTGGGCTCTACAATGACCGAACCCTTCTTAGGTTGCCGAACCCTTGTCAACTTTTCCCCGCGAACTTACATTCGGCTAAGTGAAATTTCAACTGGGCCGAACCCATAAGCAACAAACATTGATGTACAACTTTTATTCTTAGCCGAACCTAGCACTTAAACCAGCTGGAGGGCAGCGAACCTAGCCGTGCCAATTGACCTATCAGCCAAACCTCCATTATGGCCGAACCCTAGGGTTGTTTGTACCATTCCCATGCAGGGAACCTATGTTTTCTGACCATGGAGGACCAAAATCCTTGGAAAATTTAATCAAGGCAGCGAACCTAGGGGAACATGAACCATGTGTTAGCCAAACCTAAAAACTAAGAACTTAGGGTCGGACCAAGGACTATCAAAATTAAGTTCTCAGTTTAGGGTTAAGGACAAACGAAATAACATGAGGATATGAATAAACATGCATGCAAAAGATACTTTGAGTTTCCACCTTTTTCTTAATAACCATGAGTTGTGAATTGAGAAGTTTCATACATTGAATATGGTATATGGGCAGTCTAAATATGAGAAGTTTCTTAATAACCTAAATTATATATTAATAACTAGGGTGTCATGGTTGTTAATTTAATTTAGAACATGCATGTGGGTAAATATATATGTGTGTAAGATAAGGGTTATCACCTTAGAGTACAGTTATCTATGGGAACACACATAAGATGACACAACTAGTTAACCTTATTAAATGATTTAAACTGACAAGTTAAATTACATTTAATAAGAAATATTTATAAAATCCTTAGCGTTTCATTTTAACTTAGGAAAATGGACTAAGTTAATTGTTGGACTAAAAGAACCAATGAGCCTGATCAGAAAAATCTCTAAGTCTCACAGCACTTATAACAACTGAAGAAGAACACAACGGCTGACATTCAATGTACAGAAGATACAAGATCTGAAGAGATATACAACAGCTGAAGTGTAAGTCATCAGATGTTGTAGTGTGTAGTTTAGTCTTCAGTAGTTTTCTTTCAGTTCTTGTAAAAGTCTGATGAGTAGTTTACTCATCAGATGTTTTAGTTTATTACTTCAGTAGTTTTATTGCTTCAGTAGTTGTAAGAGAATGTCTTCAGATGTTGTAGACATTCTCAGTAGTCTAGTTATTTCAGTTGTTTTGTTTTGTCTGTTAGGTGTCAACATCATGTGACATCATCAGACGTCACTGTCTTTATATAAGGGCAGTTGACAATTTTGTAATGTAACGAAGTTAGCGAATTGAATGAAATATTCCTTTTGCAGAAACTCTCTCTCTATAACAAAATTGTGTGATTACTGTTTGATTGAATAAACTCTGTTCTTGCTATTATTGTGCTAATTCAATTTTGAATTCCGCTGCTATACTTTAATATTGAATCAATTGAGAACATCTGATCCTACAATTGGTATCAGAGCAAGGTTAATCATTGATCGATTAAACAATTGATCTCTGAAACTGCTCAAATTTGTTCTCTAGTTGATCGAATTAGCTGATTAGTAAGAATTTGTTATAGATTGAAGTTTTCTGTTAACTTCTGTTGATTTGTCTTTCGATATAGATCTGTTTTGATTCAATTGATTGAAATTTGCATTAGTTTGTGTGTAATTGTTTGAATCTGTGATCATGACAACTCCAAACAATGATCCGCACAATACAGGCTCCGCAACCAAGCCTCCGATGCTTGTGCGGAGTGAGTACAACATTTGGCAACGTAGAATGCTACATCACCTGTCGATTAACAGCGCAGGATGTTGGAAATCTGTAGTGCATGGTCCGTATAAACCCATGATCACTGATCCTGAAACTAAACTAATGATTCCGAAACCTTCGGATATGTATTCGGATGAGGATATTAAATTGTTTGAAATTGATGCTAAAGCTCATGGTATTCTGGCCATGGCCTTGCCGAATGAGATTTATTCTGGCTTGATGCATCATGATACTACTCATGATCTCTGGGTTGCACTGAAAGAACAATTCGGTGGAACGGATGAGGTTTTAGCAAACACTAGAGAAATCCTTGCTCAGCAGTATGAGACCTTTTCTCATAGAAAGGGTGAATCATTGACTCAACAATTTGAGCGGTTCTCATGTTTAATTTCTGAGTTGAAAATGGTTAAGCAAGAATATACTAATAGTCAGATGAATAACAGATTTCTCAGATCACTGCCTGAGAGATGGGACACATACACAATTGTCCTACGCTCTAATGCTAATCTGGAAAATCTATCTCTCACCCAATTACATGGGAAACTCTTAACTTTTGAGAGAGAGGTAGAACAGAAGAGAAAACTGTCTTCATCTGGAAAACTTGCTGATGATTTTGTTCCTGGTAACACTGCTTTGATAGGTCAGGAGTCAGAGTTTAATGGGTCTGAATGTTCTTATGATGAACATATTGATTTTTCTACTAACAATTCTGAACATGCTTTTGTTGGAGTTGATGGTAATGCAGGAAATTATGGTGATAACTTGTGTTTTGTGATGGATGATTTGAAAGGAATTCCGGATGATGATCTAGAGGAGATGGACATTTTGAGTCAAATGGCATTAATCAACATCAGATCACAAAAGTTCTATAAACGAACAGGAAGAAAGTTCCCTGGATTATCTGGCAAAACCAAAGTTGGATTTGACAAAGGGAAGCTGAGGTGCCATAAGTGTCACAGACTTGGTCACTTTGCTAGAGAGTGCAAATCTACTGGTTCTAACTCTGCTGCACCTTTTGTGACTTTTCCAAGCAACAACACATCAAGCAAAGGACCACAATCTTCTGGTACTAGTCAACAACAATTCTATCCAGCTCACTTTGTTCCACAAAATCCTATGCCATATCCATATCCTTGTTTTTACATGCCTCAACCTACACACACTCCAGCATTAATTCCTTCACAATCACATGCTCTTCCTGATCCCAGCAAATCACAAACCAATCAACAGCCTCAACAACAACATCATCAGAGTTTCTTTACTCCTGGAGTAGTTGATTGGAGTAGCCTACCTGATGATTTATCTGACTTCAACATGCAGCCTTACTCTGAAAATGGTCCACATGGTGGAGACAATCCTTTTGGAAATCTTGCATTGATGGCTATTGATTCAACTGACAACTCTTGTCAATCTTCTTCAACATCATAGGTATCCTCTGAATCCAAAGCTAAATTGTGTTCAGAGTCTTGTGTTTCAGCATTTGCTTCCATTAGAGAAATCAATGTTGAGTTAATCAATGAGAAGTTGGCTTTAGAAAGGGTCATGAAAAAGAATAAAACTGAATTTGAGAAAGTTTTGAATGAAAAAGAGTCTGAAATTTACAAACTCAAGTGTCAATTGTCTGATGAAAAGGCTAGGGTGGAAGTCATGCTTGTAAAACACAATGATTTGAAACAAACACTTGCAGCAACCCAAGTAGAATGTGCAAAATGGGTTGAATCTTGCAAGGGGTTTGAGTTGCTGTTAAACAAGCAAACAGCATCCAATGTGAAGTTTGGTATTGGATACAATCACACTGCCCCCCAGCTGATTATACACCAAAGAATCTTAACTGTGAGTCTGAAGGGGATAGTGTATACCAATTCACCAAGTCCTCAGCAAAGTCTGATGCTGATGAATCATTTGAAAGTGATTCAAGTGCATGCAAATCTGAATCTGAAATTATGGATATTGAAACCTATTCTTATTCTCTTGGATGTACAAATGTTATCCAGGATGACATAGGTCAGGATAGTGTTTTAATTGAGATTGATCCTGATGAAAATGTTTCAAATGAATTAAATTTAAAACTGGTTAAGTCAGATGGGCATGGCACTGGAGAAAATGATGCACGACTTTTAATAAGTCAAAGTCACTCATCAGCAGTTGTTGAAAAAGCTGATACTGCAACAACTGATGTTGGTGAATGTGTTGATACTCAAGTGCTGAAGCATAACTCTTCAGATGTTGTCAACACATCAGCTGTTGTCAATTTGTCTACAAATACTGATGTTTCAAATGTACTGAAGAACAAAATTTCAGTCTCTAAGCCATCAGTACTTGTAGACAATCACAAGGAAAAGAAAAAGAGGGTGCCTTGTGAAATTTGTAGGCTGTTTAATCATTCAACTGATGAATGCTGGTATAGAAAAGGTTCTAAATTCAACAAAATCAAGCATAAACACAAGAACATACTCAAAATGAAACATGAATTCAGTTCAAAGTTTGTACCAGAATCATCAGTAGTTTCAAAATCTGGAAAATCCTTACAAGGAAATAACTCAAGTACATCCAAGAAAGGAAAAGGGATTGTTCCAGATTCAGGGAAACAACACTTGACAGCATCTCATTTGATTAAAGACACTAAAATGATCAAACACAAAAATAAAAAATCAAGTTCTGATGTGTCTGATGAAATCAAAATTTTAACTCAAAATCATAATCAACTGATGCTAATGATGCAACAACTGATAGGAAAAGTCAATCTGGCAGAGGCATCTGTTGATTCATTTCATAAAAAGAAATCAAAATCAAAAGTCAAAGCAAAATCTTCTGATAAGAATGCTTCAAGTGTTGCTTCAACTGACAATGTTACTTTTGTTTCATCATGTGTTAACAGACCCAAAACCAAAATGGTTTGGGTCCAAAAGTCTAACTAAGTGTGTTGTTGTATGCAGGGTCCTCAGCATGCCAAAATAGCATCTGGTATGTTGATAGTGGAGGATCCATGCATATGACTGGGAGCAGATCTCTCCTTCATAATTATTTCACTGGAAGGAAGGGATTTGTATCCTTTGGAAATGATGCTAAGGGTTACATTATAGGTAAAGGTGTGGTAACAAATGGTGAGATTAGGTTTGATGATGTGAATCATGTTGAGAATCTTAAGTATAATCTTCTGAGTGTTAGTCAAATGTGTGATAAGGGTCATGTTTCTCTGTTCACTAAGCAAGATTATAGGATTTTATCTTCTGATGTGATGCCTTTGATTGGCAAAGTCTTAGATGAGTATACACTCCTTAAGGCTAACAGAGTGGGAAAGGTATATGCCTTTGATTTATCTAAGAAAATCTCTGTCAAGGGTCATCCTTGTTTATTTTCTAAGGCCTCTTTCCAGGAGTCCAATCTGTGGCATAGAAGATTAGGTCATGTGAACATCAAAAACATTAATCAATTGGTGAAGCATGGATTGGTTAGAGGTCTTCCCTTAAAGGATTTTAGTTGTGATGAGAATTGCACTGCATGCTTGAAAGGAAAGCAACACAAAGTCTCTTTTCCTCCAATTGGAGATTCCAAATCCACCAGTTGTTTGCACATGTTGCACATGGATTTATTTGGGCCAGTTCAGATAATGTCTATGGCAAAGAAGAAGTATTGTCTAGTCATTGTAGATGACTACTCAAGGTTTGTCTGGACTTTCTTCTTGCACTCAAAAAGTGAGGTTGCCAAGGCTATTATGAACTTTGTGTTGTATGTTGAAAAGCAATATTCTATACCTGTCAAGTGTGTAAGGAGTGATAATGGCACAGAATTTAGAAATCACATTTTAGATGAATTTTATCTATCAAAGGGAATTCAGAGGCAGTACAGTATTCCCAGGACTCCTGAACAAAATGGAGTTGTAGAAAGGAAAAATAGAACCTTGATTGAAGCTGCCAGAACAATGCTGGCTGACTCTGGTCTGCCTTTGACCTTTTGGGCAGAGGCCATCAACACAGCTTGCTATGTGCAAAACAGGGTTCTAGTAAATCAAAGATGGTTGAAAACTCCATATGAAATACTTCACAATCTAACTCCTTTGATTTCCTTCTTCAGAGCTTTTGGGTGTCCATGTTATATCCTTAACACCAAAGATCAACTCACAAAGTTTGATTCCAAAGTTGATGCAGGATATTTTGTTGGATATTCTTCAACTTGCAAAGCTTATAGAGTGTTCAATTGTCGAACAAAGATTGTTGAAGAAACTCTTCATGTTAAATTCAATGAATGTCCCAAAGATCCCATTCCTCAAAATCCTGCTGAAATGTTTGATCTTAACATCTTGCAACATGAATTTCCAGTTGAGCCTAATGTTGAAGCACATGAGGTACTTACTGCAGATTCACCACAAGCTTCTACAGAAACCACACAAGGAAGTCCTGATGATGAAGATGAAAGTACTCATCTGTTCAGATTTAGTGATAATCTGCCACTATCTGCTAAATCTGATGCTCCTCCTGCTCCAGTTGCTGCTCCAAATACAAATGCTGATGAAATTCTGGCATCTTCTAAATCCTTTGAAATTCCTGCTGCTGTATTTCCTGAATCTTCTTCAACTGCAGCATCTGTTCCTCCAGCAAACACTTGCACTGATCTTATTCCATATCAAGAACTGAAGGATCATCCATTATCTCAAGTTCTTGGTGATATTTCTGCTGGTGTTTCCACAAGAAGTCAATTATCCAACTTTTGTCTTTATGCTCTATTTGTAAGTCAACAAGAGCCAAAGAACTATCACATAGCACTTAGAGACATTGGCTGGGTGGAGGCAATGCAGTTGGAGTTGTTGCAGTTCAAGAAACAACAAGTTTGGGAGCTGGTTTCTCTACCTCCAGGTAAGTGTGCAATAGGCACAAAATGGGTGTTTAGGAATAAAACAGATGAAAATGGTCAAATCATTAAAAACAAAGCTAGACTGGTTGTACAGGGGTTTTCTCAGGAAGAAGGTATTGATTATGATGAAACTTTTGCCCCTGTAGCCAGACTAGAAGCAATTAGGTTGTTCTTAGCATATGCTGCCTTACATAAACTTAAAGTTTTTCAAATGGATGTCAAAAGTGCTTTCTTATATGGTAAAATAAAAGAGGAAGTGTATGTGTGTCAACCTCCAGGCTTTGAGGACAATAAACATCCTAATTGGGTGTACAAGCTTGATAAAGCTCTTTATGGGCTGAAACAAGCACCTAGAGCCTGGTATGACACTTTATCCACTTTTCTTCTCAAAAATAATTTCACTAGAGGCTCCATTGATAAAACTTTATTCATAAAGAATGTAGGATAGCATAAGCTACTTGTTCAAATTTATGTTGATGACATTATATTTGCTTCATCTGATCTAAAGTTGTGTGATGCTTTCACTGAGCTTATGACCAAAAATTTTGAAATGACTGCCATGGGGGAACTACAGTTTTTCTTGGGTCTTCAAATTAAACAAAAACCTGATGGAATTTTCATTCACCAATCAAAATACTCAAAAGAGCTGTTAAAGAAATTTGATTTGCAAAACTGTAAACCATGTTCTAACCCCATGAGCAGCACCACACAACTTGATGCTGATCTGAAAGGTACTTCAGTGGATGAAACTCTTTATAGATGTATGATTGGCTCTTTGATGTATCTAACTGCATCAAGGCCAGACATTATGTTTGCCACATGTGTCTGTGCAGGATGCAAACTCTCAAGAAAATCTACTTCTGGTGGGTGTCAATTTCTAGGAAATTGTCTGGTTTCTTGGCAAAGTAAGAAACAAACATCTGTAGCCACTTCCACTGCTGAAGCCGAGTACATTGCTGCTGCAAGTTGTACTTCACAAATTCTCTGGCTTCAGTCTCAACTCTTAGATTATGGCATCAAAGAACTGAAGACACCATTGTTAATGGATAGTGCTTCAGCTCTTTGTATTGTCAAGAATCCAGTTCAGCACTCTAGGACTAAACACATTGAGATCAGACATCATTTTATAAGAGATTGTTATGAAAAGGGTCTGATTGATCCAAAGTTTGTTCTTAGTGCTGATGAGCTTGCAGACATCTTTACTAAGCCTTTAGACACCTCAACTTTTCAAAATTTAGTTCTAAGGCTTGGTATGCTGCAACTTGAATAGGTTGGTTTTTCATAAAATAAATTTTAATTTCTTTTCAAAAACCCAAAAATATTTTCAATTGTTCTTTTCAAATAAATTTTTTTACCTTGAAACTTTTTGATATTTTCAGTATATACTGATACATATCAAAAGTACTGATTCAAGGAAAGATATGACCTTTTCTAATACTCTAAGTTACAAGTACTGATGAGTATTGATTCACTAAGTACTGAAGGTCAAACAATGTTTACAAGTTCTGATGAACAAATTGTTTACAAGTTCTGATGAACAAATTGTTTACAAGTTCTGATGAACAACTTGTTTACAAGTGCTGATGAACACATTGTTCACAAGTTCTGATGAACAAAATTTCCACAAAGTCTGATGAACAACTGATGAAAACAACTGCTGAACAAAATTGTCGACAACACCTGATGAGTAATTTTAACTCTTCAGTTGTTTTAACCTCTGTTGTTTTCTCTATTTAACTCAACCTTCTTCAGTTGTTTCATTATCACTTTCTCAGAACTTTCCATCTTTTTCAAAAACCTATTTTCCCTCTCCAGTCTTTGCATCCATGGCGTCCATAACCTTGAAACCGCGTCATAACTCCATTGCCTATGTGACCAAATCCTCTTTCTGGTCAAAGTTTGATGAAGCTGTGGATTTGATGAATGCTTCTCAATTCAAAACTGCTTTTCTCATCAATCCAACCCTATATGTCGACTCTATTCATCAATTCTGGATGAATGTGGAACTGATCAATGTTGGCACAGGAGTAATCTCTCTTCGGTCCATGGTCAATGGTCATAACGTGCACATAAGCCCAGCTGAACTGAGGGAGGTTCTTCAGCTCGATGATGCTAATCTGGTCACCCAATTTCCTAAGAGCGCAACTGACCTCTGTTTTACACGTCATGAATACCAGGGTGACTTGAGTGACTCAACACTTTTCAAGAAGCACTTCAATGACCCAGAGCGCCTGATATTTCATATGATCAACATATGCTTGGCTCCGAAGTCTTCTTCATGGGACCAAATGTCTTCCAGGTGGCAACAGGTATTGTATTCAATACTTGAGTCTCAAAAATTAAATTTTTCTCAAATTCTGTTTTCTGAATTAACTGAACATGCTGCTAAGCCTGTTTCTTCTAGATGGCTACTCTATCCACGTTTTATCATGGCCATCATAGAGAAACAGCTTCAGCAAAATGGCCTTGTTGGTCAGGGGATCTCTGCTCCAGCAGTTTTGTTGGAAGTATATTCCCGACACAACTCTAACCTTACTCTAAAAGAGGCTGCCCGAAAGCTAAAACCCAAGCAGAGGGAACCCACAGTCTCCACTTCTACTTCCAAATCCAAAGTCCCCACCAGACTAAAATCCAAAAAGCCCAAAAAGGCTGCTCAGGGAATTGAGTCCCCTGAGTCTGCCCATGCCTCACCAAGGCATGACATGGTCACTGGGAGTAGTCAACCAGTGGTCCATCAGACTCTACCAGCTCAAACCGCCCAGGTTTCCTCTCAACAGGATCCTAGAGCAACCATTGTAGGGGCAGACACATCTCTAGAACCTCTTTCATTTGAAAAGGTTTCTATTGAACAGCACCAATCTCCCCGGGTGCACTCTCTTTCAAAGCCAATTCCTATGGAAACCACCCCAGATAGCCCCACTTTTGTTATTGACAACATCCTGGATCAGTTGAACACTCCTATCCCCTCCCAGACACCTATCACTACTGGGATTAGCTCCAACATTGAGGGGGAGGATCAAAGTGTCTCTGATATCCCACAGGATTATGACTACCACATCAGATCTCCTAGTGTGGAAAGAGAGATTCTGATATCTGACAAGGCTGCTACTTCATCACCTCCATCATTTGGAGTGATTGATAGTGGTATCATTGCTAAGACCTTGTCAGAGGCAACAACTGATGAAGGGGTTACCCCTGAGGTTGGAAGTCCCCAGTACCAAGAAAAAGGGGCACCTGATCATGTTGAGCCACACTCAACTCAGGTAGATCCTGATATTTTCAGGAGGTCAGATGATTAAGCTAAGGCTGATGATGACCAAAGCACACTTGCTGAGGTTCTGAAACAGAATCAAATCCTTGAGGCTAAGGTTTGTAGACTCAATGAGCTACTCACCAAAATGTCCAAGGACAAAAGTCCATCTTTCCCAATTACCCCACAGATGGCACCTTCTCATCCTGAAGGTCACCCAAACACTTCCACCACTACTTCACAATTTGACAAGTCTCCAGCCACTGCTTCAGGCACTAATCCTTTGGGTTCTAGCCCCCCAGAGGCATTAGCTGCTGCCCTTCTAACTGTCATCCCTCTCATCACTCCTTTACTAAAAACCATCATTGCCCAAGCCCTTGATGAGAGGCTACCCTCCAAATCTCAAATTCAGCAGATGGTAGATGATGCTGTGACTGCCAGACTTACAACTCTTCATACTCCTTCTTCCCCTGCAGCCAAAAAGAGGGGAGTTAGGAACAGAGTCAGTCACAACTTCAGCTTCCAAAAGGCAAAGGTCTGACAATGAAGATATTGCTTCTGAAAGGTCTCCTGCCATTCAAGTGACATACAAGAGACAGAAGAAGAGTAAAACTGCTGAGGTTGTCAACAGGGCTGATGAGGAGATTGAACATGTAAATGTTGGTGATAAAGAAGCTGAGGTAAGCATTGAGAAGGTAAGTACTGAACAAGTTACAACCTCTGATGTACAAGAAACTGAACAAGAGGAGATGCAAGAACAAGAAGTTCAAACTCAGAGGGTTGAGGTTGAGAAATCTTCAGAAAGTGTTGAGGTAAGGGCTCCTCTAAAGAAAAGAAGGCAACTGAGAATTGAGGAAGATTCAGATGAGGAAGACAGGATGCCTATCTCTATAGTCATTAAAACAAAGGTTCAAAAGCCTGATTCAGCAACAACTGGGTCAGATCTGGCCATTCAAAAGAAGAAAGTAACTTTACCTGCCAAATATGTGCCTGAGAAGCCACTGGTGTTTGGTCAACATCCAATGATCACACCCAAGTCTAGAATGTTGGCAGTAAAAGTGAAGCTTGAAGAAGAAGAGAACCAGAAACAGCATGATGAGCAAATCTTAAAAATGGTTGACAAGGATTATCCTCAGACATCAACCATTATTGCAATGAAGAAAGAAGCTCAAAGGTTGTATGCTCTGAGGTTCACCTACCAGTATAGGAAGGAACAAATTAGAATGTGGCCTGATCCAAGAATCATTCACAGGATACACAAGAAAGAAGCTCCAGCATCTTATGCCAGAAGAATCAGAAGGGTCTTAAGTGCTGACATTATGCTAGGGTCAGTACTTGATCCTTGGGAGATAATCAATGACTTCAAGAGTGTGTACAACTCTGGCTCAAAAGCTCCAAAGTTTATAGAAAACAAAATGATCAAGAAAGGCTTGGTATATAGGAAACTTGAAAATGTTCAACAAAATGAGCTTTCTCTGTTTTTGGAAGGGAAGCATCCTGATGAGTTTGTATACAGAGAGATTACTAGAGTTGAGCTGAATGATGGGACAACGGCCAGGTACTTGTCTGAGTATTATGGACCTGAGTCCTTCTTTGAAGGTGAACCTGAGAGGCTGACTCCAGAAGAGAAGGTAATACTGCTTGAGGCATATGTCAGGGAGTCCTTCAGGTTAGTATATAATCAATAGCTTTAATGAGAGGGGTTAATGCTCATAGTCCATTTCCCCAATGGAGTTCCCTCTCATATTTTGCTTGTTAGATTTTTTGGAAGCTGTTGATTATCAGGCATACACTTTAACTGGTCATTTTGATACTGATCTCAAAGAAAAAGACTTATCTTTCAGCCTGGGAGTAAATAAGTGAGACCATAAATAAATTAGAGGTTTTTGGCTGCATTGGTTCAGGGGGAGTTTGTTGGACTAAAAGAACCAACGAGCCTGATCAGAAAAATCTCTAAGTCTCACAGCACTTATAACAACTGAAGAAGAACACAACGGCTGACATTCAATGTACAGAAGATACAAGATCTGAAGAGATATACAACAGCTGAAGAGTAAGTCATCAGATGTTGTAGTGTGTAGTTTAGTCTTCAGTAGTTTTCTTTCAGTTCTTGTAAAAGTCTGATGAGTAGTTTACTCATCAGATGTTTTAGTTTATTACTTCAGTAGTTTTATTGCTTCAGTAGTTGTAAGAGAATGTCTTCAGATGTTGTAGACATTCTCAGTAGTTTAGTTATTTCAGTTGTTTTGTTTTGTCTGTTAGGTGTCAACATCATGTGACATCATCAGACGTCACTGTCTTTATATAACGGCAGTTGACAATTTTGTAATGTAACGAAGTTAGCGAATTGAATGAAATATTCCTTTTGCAGAAACTCTCTCTCTATAACAAAATTGTGTGATTACTGTTTGATTGAATGAACTCTATTCTTGCTATTATTGTGCTAATTCAATTTTGAATTCCGCTGCTATACTTTAATATTGAATCAATTGAGAACATCTGATCCTACATTAATGAAATACTTACAAGTTCAAAGTAAACACTAAGGAGGAATGAAACGCATATACTTACGAACATAAACACATATTAAATATAGATTGATTGAGTTGCTTTGTATTGCACATACGTGAGCGCGCATTCTACAAACAACACTAATTCTAAGGACTCAGGTGAGTTCTCATAACCTCCTTTTTAAACTATTTTGTTTTTAAACTCGGAGGTGGAACATGTATACCAGTTTTACATATATTATTTTGATTGACTTCGGTCATCCGCAATGATTGCATGTATTGTCATGTGGATTACCACAACTCCATGGGTCGTTGTCATTGACTTTGGTCATTCACAATGATGCATGTATTGTCACTTATACTAGTTGAGAATATTGTTGATTGAGATTGGTTGATTGTATATGTGATTGATTATCTATGATTATGTGAAATAGGTGACTGTGTGTTTGAGAGTGTGTGTTTGAGATTGTGTGTTTGGGCTATGTGTTGGATTATCTCGCAGGTGTTCATGTGGATTTTCTCAGGAAACTATAAACTTTTATAATCATTTTGTATAACATTTCTAAATATAAAAACTTATGATTACTCACCAACTACTTCGTAGTTGACACTTCATTTTCTACATGTTTCAAGGAACAAGGAGAAGTAAGTAGGGCAAGATAGCTCTACATATTTTGGACATCATGACATAGGATTCTCGAACTTAGCTAAAATAACTGAAATTCTGGAGACTAGAGTTTAGTTAGTTAAGCTAAATCTTTTGTGCATTTAATGTAACTAATTCATGATAAACATTATTTTTGATGTAATTAATTTGGTTGATTAATTGTTATGTGATGATTTAATTAGATTCCCACGAGCTTATGAACAATCTACACATCCCTCGTGGCATCCCGACGTTTCCGCCATCGATCGGGGTGTTACATTTCCTATTCCTAAGATCTCTACATGAGGGTCCCTAGGTTATAGTCTAAAATAAACTATTTTATTACAAATAACCTAATTTCTCTATAACCATGACTCTTATACAAATCTGTCACACACCGGGAGGCTGGTTGGATCGACTTTCCTGTTGGGCGGAAAAGTCCAAGAGCGCGATTCGTAATCAAAAGTATCTGATTGTATTCACAAAACATGATATATAAAGAGAATCAACTAAATTTAAAATATAGTTATAAATTGAAATCATATCGGATTGAGTTCAATAATTTAACAATGTAAATCTACCAAAAGAATTATAGCAGTCATTCTATCTTGTAACTATAAAAGATATACAAAAGTGATCCATACAATGTTATCAAAATATATGTATACCCGGTGGAAATTATTATTTTGTTGTGTATGTTGATTCGTCATGACAAGGGTTGGGATGTGTACTGATGCAAAGGGGAAGAGTTATAGCTTATGCTTCACGAAAACTAAAGATTCATGAGGCTAACTACCCGACCAACGATCTCTAACTAGCGGCAGTGGTATTTGGATTGAAAATATGGTGACACTACCTGTATGGAGTTAAGAGTACCATATATCCCGACCACAAGAGTTTGAAGTATTTCTTCGAACAAAACAAGCCTAACATGAGGCTTAGACGATGGTTTGAGCTACTAAAGGATTATGCTTGTAATATTCTATATCACCTTGGGAAAGACAATGTGGTGGCGAATGCCCTAAGTCGCAAGACCGAGCATCCCGCTATACAGGTTAAATCATACAGTTTGGTGATAACGCCTGGCTTTCTGGATGAGCTCAATGAGATGCAACGGAAAGGAGTATAAGAAGAAAATGTGAAATTTGAACGCGTCTTTGGACAACTAAAAAACTTGGAAGACAGTGACTAGGGTGTGAATGTACGATTCGGTCGAATGTTGTAACATCAGTGTCGGAACCGTAACTGGAATAGTGACTTGTATAGTGACTCAGGTACGAACTATGTGTATTACATGCGTACTATTATCATTGGATGCTTAATACAGAACTATCACATACTTATTTTATAAACATGTTTCAAATCCATTGTTTAACAGTCAGAAACATATCTGACAACACAGAACTGTCATGCAAATGTTAGTTAGGGTTTGAGTATGTATAGACCTATGTCAGATTTCACAGAACAAAATAATAACGGACGTCGTTATGGGAATTGTAGGACCAAGTGTGATCTCAGAAACAATCCGATCTCACAGAGAATCTGCTCAACAGCCACTAGAATTGTGCGGAATCCTATTCTAGGTTCTCCAATCGAATCCGACAGCAACCGTGGTGATACAAAGGTGCTAGATTGACGTTAGAGTGAAGATCGAACACCACGAGCTATGAATCGAAGTTGGACAGCAAGAGAACGCTCAAAAATCCAAGGGTTTGACACTTGAGTGCTTTGGGACGAATGAGGGCTCTCTGGAGTTAGGGTTGAAATTATTTTGAACTTGTATATATTGGCAGCTGACATTCGGCCGAATGAGAGGCCGAAACAACTCATTCGGCGAATGACTTCTGTTGAATAGGTAATTCAGTCGAATGAGTCATTCGGCGAATGACTCATTCGCTGACTTTAGACATACTCTGGTTTCATTCGGCGAATGGCTTCATACGTTAGAGTCATTCGCCCGAATGAACCATACTCAAACTCAATAACATAATAAATCAAATCACCCAATCATATAATCAAATAACTAAAATGTAAACATTAAGAACAATATAGAAAGACAACTTTCATTAATATAACTTGATTTTTACATGATGAATGTTACAAAATAGAACTAGGGACATTAAGTGCATCTACAGGAATATTAAACTGACAGAATATTCGTGTGGGTGATGACTTACATGAACATATATGAAAGTTTAACGTTCTGAATCATGTCAGATAATTTGAAAATCACATTGAAAAGCATAGTTGCCGTCGTGTTCGTATGGGTGACGATACGAAAGAATACGCGTGAAAAATGTACCATTCTATTAAATAAATAAAGTAAACGTTTTTAGAGATTTAAAATTTAATAAAAGATAATTTGTTAATTTACCAGGAATTACCACCTAAATTTGAATTAGTAAAAATCTATTTTTAAAAAATGTATGGTTACGCTACGGGATAAACGAAAACCAACGTTTCTACGCGAAACCGAACAAAACCGAATGAACCCGAACACACCCGAACATTTAAAATGTTTTAAAGGCATTAAATACCCATTATCACACTCACCTACTCACTCACTCTCTCTCTCTCTCTACAATTCTCGTTCATTTGTCTCTCTACACTCTCTCTCTAGAATTTCAAAACCCTAAAACCTTCAATCCTTCATCAAATCCACTAATTTTGGTGTCAAAACAACCACAACAATGTGTAGATCATGTAAGTACAAATATTTCAAACATGGAAGCATCAAAATCAAGGTAAGATCGAGCTAAAACCCACGATTTTTAGGGTTCCCCTCCTTTTTCGAACACCCACACTTGTAACCGGTTCAAAACCTTCAACTCCCTTAGGACTGCACAACATAGATCTATAATGGTGTAGTGTAGCATCAGTGCCAGAATTGTACCGAAACAATGATAGCAACAGTGACATGAACAATAATCAGGTACAAACTCTATGCATTTCAGAGTATTTCATATTCATATCATATACTGTTGTCATTTCATGTATCAAACAGTGAATTCATAATCATTTCAGAGAAAAGTAAATTCATAAGACATGGTTTATCAGTCAGATAACTATCTTGCAACACAAAACCATCATATGATTACTTGTTAGGATTTTATTATATATAAACGCATGTGATGCTTTACAGAACAAAACAACACGGATGTCGTTACGTGAATGCTAAACCGACGGATTATTCGTATAGGTGATGATCTGTACGAATAAATATGAAATTTTAACGTTCTGAATGATATCTGATAATTAGAAAACAATACTGAAAAGTATAGTTATCGTCGTGTTCGTACGGGTGACGATTCGAACGAATACGCGCGACGACCGTACGATGCGATTTAAACAGTAAATTTAATATTTTGAAAATTTAAAATAAACAAAAAGATATTAGTTAATTTACTAGGAATAACCACTTAAAATGATTTTTATAAACCTTATGTTAGAAGTCGAGTCGTTCGTTACGAAAACTACGAGCAAGGATGTTTTACATGAAACCGAACGAGACCGAACCACCGGGTAATTCTAAACCATTAAATGTATTCATAAAGACTATACCAACCACCACCACCCTCCTTCTCTTCCATTTTCGTTCTTCACCTCTCTCTTTCTCTCTCTAGAAAGTTGCTCTACACCTTCTCTCTAAGAGTTCTCTTCCAAAACTCCACCATTTAGAGCATCCTTGGCGTCAAAACGACTATTTCATTGCGTTGATCATGAAAGTATGGAAGATCTGAGCTTTTATCCATCACATTTGAGGTAAATTTCGGTTTTAATTTTGGGTTGCTTTTAGTCACATCATGAACACATATGTGTAAGTTATAAGACCATTTTAGGAATTTAAAGGTGTGAGAGAAAAACTCTCTCTAATTCCTTCTCGGCCGTAACCCTTTTTTCCACCATTTTCGATCAACTTCTTGCATGATTAACCCACCCCATAGCTTGATTTCGGTTTTATGATCTTGCTAGAGATGAACAAATGGGTGTATTACATGTGATCATGTATTTATTTGGTTGGAATGGAAAAAAACGGGCGGCGGCTAAGGTGGATTCACCTTCATGGTGTTGTTGTGGAATTGATTAAAGGATTCCTTCCGGTTCATATTCTATCCAGATTCATTATATGGGGCCGTGACATGTTAGGTTTGTTCGCATATGATTGGTTTGATTGGGAGGATGAGCCGTCTTCTTTGATTCATGGTGTGCGAGGTTTACGATGTTCATATTATACTCGACTGATCCAAGTGTCTCGGCTGTTTACCATGGTGGTGGTGATGGCTACCTTCTAGGTAACGAGTCATAATGGTTATTTGTTCGATTATAATGTTTTTGATCAAAGGGAGGTTGGCCGATTCATGGTTTATGGATCCATTTTCTTTGTGGATGCCGATTATCAATTAGGGTTTTTGTTTGATGCAATGCTTGTTTGATGTTGATTATGTGTCGAGGCTGCAATTTTTTGGGTGGTGGCTGATTATATTCATTGGAGGTGATGATTAGTATGGTGATTGATTGAAGTGATGATGCTATAATCGTTGATGGTTGATGATTGGGGTTGCATATTTCTTGGCCGTATTCTTTTGTCTTGCCATTCATGGTCAATTTTCTTGTGTATAAATCACCCCATAGCATGAGTTGATTTGATCTTGCTAGAGATGGAATTATGGGTGTAGTAAGTGAATTCACTGGATGATTGGTTTGGTTGGCAAACATGGGGTGTGGTTGGAAATATGGTTACCTCTTTTTTGGGTTTTTAAGGGTTTTCTTTGATTGTCCTCTTGTATTCAATACATCCAAGTGTTTGTGTCATATACCATTGTGATGGTATTGATAACCTTATGGGTAACAAATCATGGTGGATGCTTTGAATATGAGGTGTTTATGATCAATGAAGTGGGTTGATTATGGTTGTTTATCATTGGTCGAATATTCCCTCTTGGCCGTAACCTAGGGTTGCCAATTTATCAAATTTCTTGCTTGATATATCACCACATAGCTTGATTGGTTTTGATCTTGCTAGAGTTGATTTAATGGGTGTATTAAGAGAAAAAGTGGAGTTTGATTTATTTCGTTACACTAGGTGTAAGTTGGGTGAGGATAATGATTATTCTTTTGGATTTGGCTATGTTTGCATGCTATGGTTTCTTGCATGCTTTGTGTTGTTGCTGAAAAATTACGGGGCTACTAATCTTTGTGGTTGCTGCTTATCTTTATTTGGTGCTTGCATGCATGGAGCCGGTTTTATGTGGTGTGGATGTTTGGAGGTAACAAGTTTTACATGATTGGCATGATATTGGATTGTTCATGGTTGTGTACTTTGGCCGCATACTATTATGGGGTTACATTGGTATTTTGTGGCTGCCGTATATCTATTTGTGGGGTTAAAGTTTGATTGAGTTGAGGATTGCAAGTTGTTTACTGTTTTGCATGGTTACGTATGCATATGCATGGTGGATTCTTTGGTTGATGAGGATTATATGGGATTGCATGTATGTGCTGTTGCCATTTTATCATTTGGTTGGTTTGTGATGTTGGATGGTTGACTTAAGGGTCCACATGGTTTTTTGTTTCGATCCAATCTATCTTTCTTTATGGTTTACATTTTCTTTTTCATCATCAACACTTGATTGGAAGATTGCACTTGTTTTCTTAATTGCCTTAGAAATGGGGGAGAAAACATACTTAAGTATGGGCTTAAGTGGACACTTATCTTCTTAAGTGTTTGTTACATTCTTTCATTTGGGTGTTATGTTCCCTAAATGTGCCTTAGAAATGGGACGGGGATGGAACCACGTATGGGCGTGGTTGATGACATGAATTGGAAGATTTATCATGAAGAAGGATTGGATTTGGAGTTGATTTGATTATATGGGATTAGAAAACTCTCTTCACGATTATCTTGGAGTTAGTATAATTCTTTGTTTATTTGGGCCTGCGTGCCTAACTTTGTTTTGTTTAGATTGGGGCCTGCGTGCCTAAGTTTGGTTTTGCTTTTGTTATTGCGGTTTCCCCCCTCTATGCTAAAATGCGCTGGAGGGGGGGAATGCGTTTTTGTTTGTAACACTTATTCTTTTTTAATAAAATTTACCTAGGCGTTGCCTTTTTCAAAAAAAAAAAAAAAAGACCATTTTAGGGTTACCCCTTGGTTAATCGAGTTAACATGAGAGGATGAGAGTTGTGGATATGATCAGGATTAACAGGGAATTGGATTCCAAGGAGAAGAAGTGCAGGTTCGTAACATATCAGATTGGCCGAACCTTTTTCCCAGGTGGCCGAACCTTCTGCAACTTGGAACAGCAAGCTTCTCTCCACGAACCTAGGGTTTCCCTTAGCCAAACCCATGAAGCCTCGGACCCCTTTGGACGAACCTGGGCACCGCGAACCTATGCTTACTTAGCCGGACCATTGGTCTGAACCTCACCCTTCTAGTAAAACAAATGCATGGGCGAACCTAAGGAAAACGAACCATGCTATTCATGAACCCTATATATCACGAACCCTCATTTGGCCCGAAGCTAAATGAGGGCCGAACCCCCCATGGCGAACCTTCACCTTGCAGATGACCCATATGTGTCACGAACCTAGAATTTCTTGATGATGTAGCCCAACCTTGAACTACTTAAAAACCAGTCGAACCTATGGTTTAGCCAATAGGTTCGCTGCCTACATTGCTGTGAAAGCTAAGTGTTATTGAAAGTTGATATCGTGGTATTTAGGGCTGTTGAAATTAGTTAAGAAACAAGGGAATAGATATACTTACTCCTGCATATATATATATATATATATATATATATATATATATATATATATATATATATACGTGTGTACATGGGAATTTGAGGTAGATGCACGGAATGTCACACCCCCAACCAGCGGCTAGTGGGCCCCTGGGCGGAATAACTTGAGGGGTGACGAAATTGTTCATTGCACATGGAGATGAGAAAATTACTAAATGCATTCATACTAATATTAGCGATCATATTACATTCGAAGCTGAAATAACAAACTACATTTTATTATCGTCTAATTATCTATGTATCATCCTCTGGAACCTAGATCGTGCTTGCCTCTTCCATATGTCCTTAATTCTCATTACCTGAAAAGCATGCTAAATAATGTCAACTAGAAAGTTGGTGAGTTCATAGGTTTTGACACATAACAATTAGTGTAACAAGTGTGCATTCAAATGTATGTTTAAGATATATATAAGAAAAATAAATTACATTACATGAGTTCACTAACCAAAGCTTGTGACTGTTTCAATGCCCCATGAGTTTGGTTCACAAAGACCAAACCAAATGTTATTGGAGTTGTTTATTGCGCGTACTGAACATCCGGCCCCATGCCCGGGTAACCGAATGGGTTTGTCAAACCAATAGATCTATCAACGTACCGTCGGCTTAGCTACACTAATTAATGGTGGTGATTGTGGGGGACTTTTGGAGTTGTTTACTTGCTACATGTAATATCAATTTATCATAATGCAAATATATAAATAAACTAACAATTGAAAATGGTGTTGAATAATTGGAATTGTAATTCGTTGCATGCTTTTCACCCCGAAGTTTAAAAACAAAAATATAGAAAGGGGGCTATGAACTCACATTGCGAACTGAGTTAGAAATAGATATCTGGATGTTGCCTGAACTAGTACCGTATTTTGGCACCTACAACATTATGGATTCTTTTGAGTAAATGTTGTGTTATATTCTTTGTTATGGTTTTTGCGTCTTTAGTTAATTTATGAGTCGGGATTTCTTAAAATAATTATCTTTTTAACTTATTTTGAAAATATTACTTTCTAATATTTTGAAATTATGTAAGTGTCCGGTTTTAGAAAATTTCGTCATTATAACGACGTGTTTTTAGAAGATTTTACACCTTTTGTTTAACAACTTCGATATTTCTTAATTATTTAAACACATATATGTTTATAAATATATGTATATCACGTCATTCATGTATGTGTATGATAGACATACATCATTCATATACATGCATTAAATAATTAAATCATATGTTAAAAAATGTTTAAGTTTTAAATTCTTACTCTTGGACAGAGTCTGTCCAGTTTGTTTGAATGTAGTTTTAAAATAATAATCATTGGAATAAAATTATGAAACTCTCCAGTCTACTATTTTAAGGTATCACAAACAAATTTCGTTAAGAAAAGTTTTAATGATTCGGCTCATAAATAGGTCTAAACAGCAGCACAAGTCAGGCGGTACAAATCTGCGCACTAATCTTGTGAAGGTTGTTTGGGGCATCATTTGGTCGAGTTAGAAGTTTTAAGTAGTCTTTGGAAAGATAACTCTATGAACGTAATTATAGAACTAGAGTTTGTTCACTTTGAAGTTTTTATGACCATTTTATGAGTTGTTAAAGTCGTGATAACATTCTGCCAGAATTCCAGAATGTGTGTTTGTATTTAATAAAAGTCTCTCCAAACTTTAAATCACCAAACGTCCATGTAATGGAACTAAGAATGTGAAATCATTCCTTGGCCTCGGCTTGGGTTTTTAGATTATTCCAAACTTAGATCCATATTATTATTCTTTTATTATGATCCTACTTATACATAATTGATTGATTATATATATATATATATATATATATTATACACACACTTATACACACATGCATACATAATTTTATTTATCAAAATGTTTCATTTTAATATACATACATATATACATATATATATATACACATGCATGCATGCAATCCAAGATCATCATCCATCAAAACCCCACACACATATATACATGGATCGCAACACACACACATGTATATATGTATGGATCATAACACACACACACATATTATCATGTTTATACAAAAACCCATTTGTTTTAAAATCCAATATCTTAGATGAACAACTTTTAATGAACAAACCCATAAGAATGTATGTGTTTTACATTAGTTTAAGAAGCAAAGTGTATGTTCTTGACAAAGTCTCTTCTAAGAACACCAAAACTTGATGAAACTTGAAGGATTTGAGCTTGGACCTTTCAAAAATGGTGGAGAATAACTAGAGAGAGTGACAGAGACGTTTGGGATGAGAGAGAGGAAGAGAATGGATGTAAAGATGATGGGTGTGGATTTTTTTATAGGATTTTCAAAGATTTTGCATGGATCTTGTGTTACCATGAGTGGAAAAGTGTCCAACACATGTCAATATTAGGTTATTTGTTAAGTTATGGTGATTAAAACTGATATATTCTGAGTACTACGGTGTTTAAGTTTTGTACCAGTTTATTATTTTATTTACGAATTTTAATCGTAAATTATTAAGATATTAAAACTCACTAAAATAATTAGCTTTTGATTAATAATAGTTATCTTAGATGATATTTGGTTCATTGTGTTTACTTTATTCGGGTAAAACACATATATAATCTGTTGTCTGTAATTTGCCTGTCAAAATTCTAACTAACTGTTTTTCTTCGTTATTTTGAGTTCTTCACTTTTGATTTATCGTTTTTAAGCTAAAACAAACATGTTGGTTAAATTCATTAACCGTGCTATCACGATTTTTCGTTTCGGGATTGTTTATCACAAAGTAGAATAAATGCAAAACTATGCATATTAAAAGGAATAGAATTTAGTTTTCTAACAGTATAGTCATAGTAAACGTTAAATATACTAACGATGTTAAATGAGTCAAACCTGATAGTTGACGGTTGTCACAGTCTCCCCTAGTTAGAAGAATTTCGTCCCGAAATTCAATTGTCGCCGTGGTTAACAGATGAATTTGTGAAAAGTTGTGGATACTCAAGCTTCATTTGATCCTCTCGTTCCCACATAAATTCTGGTCCACGCTTAGATTCCCAGCGAACCTTGATTATGGGTATTCGACTGCGTTTGAGTTGTTTCACTCCACGATCCATGATCTCTACAGGTTTTTCTACAAAGTGCATTGACTCATTAATATGCACTTCATCTAGAGGAATATGGAGGTTTTCATCTGCCAAACATTTCTTGAGATTTGACACATGAAAAACATCATGAATATTGTTGAGCTCTTGGGGTAATTGGAGTTTGTAAGCTACAAGACCAATTATTTCCACAATTTCGAAAGGTCCAACGTAACGTGATGCTAGTTTTCCCTTTTTACCAAATCTAACAACTCCTTTCCAAGGGGAAACCTTAAGTAGTACCTTATCGCCTACTTGAAATTCATGTGGCTTCCTTCTTTTGTCGGCATAACTCTTTTGGTGATCCCTAGCTGCTTTCACCCTTTCTTGTATTTGAGCTATTTTATCTGTTGTTTCTTGAATAAGATCAGGGCCAGTTATTCGGTTTTCTTCCACGTCAATCCAACATATTGGCGATCGACACTTTCTTCCGTATAATGCTTCGAATGGAGCACACTTGATGCTAGCATGATAGCTGTTGTTGTAGGAAAATTCAACAAGTGGCAAGTGTGCATCCCAACTTCCACCAAAATCTATTACGCATGTGCGAAGCATGTCTTCCAAAGTTTGGATGGTCCTTTCACTTTGGCCATCTGTTTGAGAATGATAAGCCGTGCTTAGATCCACACGAGTACCCAATGACTTATGTAACGATCTCCAGAATCTAGATGTAAAACGTGAGTCTCTATCGGAAATGATGGATAACAGTACCCCGTGACGTGTTACGATCTCATCTATGTAAATTTTGGCTAGCTTATTCATCTTGTAATCTTCTCGAATTGGAAGAAAATGTGTGGTTTTCGTCAATCGATCGATGATGACCCAAATTGAGTCATATCCCTTGGTTGTTCTTGGTAATTTGGTTTTAAAATCCATAGAAATTTGTTCCCATTTCCATAGGGGAATTTCAGGTTGTTCTAACAAACCAGAGGGCTTTTGGTGTTCCGTCTTGACTTTCAAACAAGTGAGGCATTTACGGACGTATAGAGCAATATCCTTCTTCATTCCAGGCCACCAGTAAAATTCCCTTAGATCTTGGTACATTTTATCAGCGCCTGGGTGAACGGAATATCGTGTTTTGTGAGCCTCATCAAGAATGAGTTTCTTGAGATGATCAGAATCAGGGATCCAAATTCGTCCCATAAAGTAGATGACTTCATCATTCCTGGTTTCTATTTGTTTTTCTGTTCGGCAAGCCAATTCCTCTTTGAGATTGTTTCTGGCCACCGCTTGTTGTTGGGCTTCTAATATTTGAGTTTTTAGACTTGTTTGTACAATCATTGCCATAGCACGATGTCGAGAAGGCTTGATCCTCTCCTTCCGGCTGAGTGCATCAGCCACCACATTTGCTTTTCCTAGATGATAACGAATCACACAATCATAGTCATTGAGAAGCTCAACCCATCTTCTTTGCCTCATATTTAGCTCTTTTTGATCAAATATATGTTGCAAACTCTTATGATCAGTGAAGATTGTACATTTTGTTCCATACATGTAATGTCTCCATATTTTTAGAGCAAAAACTACAGCGCCCAATTCCAGATCATGTGTGGTGTAGTTTTTCTCATGAATCTTCAGTTGTCTTGATGCATATGCAATGACCTTGTCTCATTGCATTAGTACAAAACCTAGACCTTGGTTAGATGCATCGCAATATATAACGAAGTCATTGTTCCTATCTGGAAGGGTTAGAATTGGAGCATCACATAACCTTTGTTTGAGAGTTTGGAACGCTTCTTGTTTTTGTTCCCACTTGAACGGGTGATTCTTCTGGGTTAAGGTTGTAAGCGGCAAGGCAATCTTAGAGAAATTTGAAATGAATCTTCAGTAGTAACCTGCCAACCCCAGAAATGAACGAATTTCTTTTGGTGTTGTGGCGTACTCCAGTTCTTGATTGCTTCAACCTTGGCAGGGTCCACATGGATTCCTTCATTGTTGATGACATGGCCTAAGAATTGTACTTCTTTTAACCAGAACTCACATTTTGAGAACTTGGCATAGAGTTTCTCCTTTTTCAACAACTCCAGTATTTTCCAAAGATGTTGCTCGTGCTCAGATTCAGTTTGAGAATAGTTCAAAATGCCATCAATGAAGACAATGACAAATTGATCTAAATAGGGTTTGCATACCCGATTCATGAGGTCCATGAACACTGCAGGTGCATTTGTTAAGCCGAAAGGCATAACCATGAACTCATAATGTCCATATCTTGTTCGAAATGCGGTTTTGGGAATATCCTCATCTTGTATTCTAAGTTGATGATAGCCAGATCGGAGGTCAATCTTTGAAAAGCATGTTGCCCCTTGTAGTTGATCAAACAAATCATCAATTCTCGGCGATGGGTACCAATTCTAGATTGTTAGTTTGTTTAATTCTCTATAGTCAATGCACATGCGAAATGATCCGTCCTTCTTTTTGAGAAATAACACAGGAGCTCCCCAAGGTGAGGAACTTGGACGGATAAATCCTTTGTCCAACAACTCTTGTAATTGGTTGGATAGCTCTTACATTTCTGAGGGAGCCAATCTGTATGGTGACTTGACCACAGGGTTCGCTCCAGGTATAAGGTCGATCCGAAATTCAACTTGTCAGTAGGAGGGAGTCCACTCAAATCTTCGTGAAAGACTTCTGGGTATTCTTTTATGATAGGAATGTCTTGGATATATATTTTCTTTGGTTTCTTCTCCACTACATGAGCCAAAAAGGCGTCATAATGTTTCTTTAAGTAGATACGAGCTTTCATACATGAGATGATCTTAAGTCTTCCTTTCGATCGTTCACCAACGACCTCCAAAGAGTCGCCAGTTGCTAGGGGAATACGGAGGAGTTTCTCGAAACAGATAATCTCCGCGTGGTGATGGGATAGCCAATCCATACCTACCACCACATCGAAGCTACCAAGTTCCATGGGGATCAAACCGATGCTGAAGGGATGATCGTTGATAATTAACGAGCAGTCTCGTATAACTGTATGGACAGTTATTAACTTACCATTTGCTATTTCTATGGTGTATGGGGAATCTAATTGTACAGTGCATGAATTCAATAAGTGTTCAAGTTCAATAGTGACAAAACTTCTATCTGCTTTAGTGTCGAAAAGTACGGATACATAGTGATTGTTAAGTAGAAACGTACCCGTGACAACAGTTTGAGCTTGACGGGCATCGGGTGCTCCAATGGCAAAAGCTCAACCACGTGGAGGTTGGTTGTTGATCTGTCCCCGCCTCGGGCAGTTATTTCTGAGGTGATTAGGATCACCACATTCATAACAAGCCCTTGTGATATTATTGTTGTTGATGGGGGCATGAGTTGCAACCATTGCATTATTTTTATTAGTAGGTGGGCGAGGAGCCCTGCATCTTTGAGCCCAATGACCCATCCTTCCGCAGTTTGTGCATTGTACACACTGGTTACCAAAGTGATGATACTGACATTTGGCACACTTGGGTGCAGTCCCACCATATTCTTTGCGATTAGGAGCTTGAGGAGTAGGGGCTACTTGTTTGATAGGAGTGACCATGGCATAACTTTTGGTTGTCTTTTGTCTTTTGTTTGGCTGATAATCATGCTTCTTGCTTTGATCATTGTTAGGCTTTCCAGAGTCCTTTTTCGTGAGCACTCCTGCTTTCACCATTACATCAGTCAGAGTGGCAGATAAACTGATGGCAGCTTCCAAAGTGGCTGGAGCAGCAGTTAAGACATGGTTGCGGATACAAGGAGGCAATCCTCCCACATAGCGATCAATCCTACTCTCCAGAGTTGGAACCAAGTGGGGCACCAATCCGATCAATTCATGGTAACGGGTAGTGTAGGCCAGATGTTCAGCTCCAATCATTACATGGTTCCATAACTCGACCTCCATCTTGAGCAATTCGTTTTTAGGGCAAAACTCTCTAGTTAGTAGTGCCTTGAATTCGTCCCAATTCATGGATAAGGCCTCATCTCTGCCCCTGGCTCTCAATTGAGAGTTCCATCATGTGAGAGCTCTCTTGCTAAAAGAGCCCGCAGCATACCTGACCTTCTGATTCTCTGGGCATCCGCTTATATCAAGGTGGTCTCCATCTTTTTGATTCACTGAAATAATCCAGTAGCACCCTCAGTGCCATTGAAACTCTCTGGTTTACAAGCTACGAAAGATTTGTACGAATATTCGTGATTATTACCACTGTTTCCTCCAGAGGTTCCGTTCGTGTTCCGATTAGCATTGTTTATTCGTACAATCATGTCCGGGATTACAGCCGCTAGCTCGTCAGTGAGCAGAGCAGCAATTTCGGAGGTTTCCGTGATATCACGATTTGGATTCATTCTATAGGTAAAAGAACATGGAAAGGATAAATATATGTTTTTTTATAAGAGTGTTTCAAGAGGGGTTTACATGAAACAAATAGAGTGCAACCAATACTTGATTACATGGACTACCAAAAGTGTTTCAAGTTTTATCTAACAATCATAAGAGGCATGCTTTAGCCTATAAGTAACTACTCACCCCAAGAGTTCCCAGGAAAGTGTAACAGATCCAACAGTTGATCAGGATTTATGCGAAACACTTTCCTAGACAGAACCCCCAAGATACAGGTAATCACTCTTCTAGATTGCTTGCGTCCACAATTATCATTTAAAACCCAAAGACTTTGGCTAGATTATCATTCTTGCAATTGACTATAAGTCACAGAATATATATATATATATATATATATATATATATATTCAAATCATTCAGTTCTCAATGTTATAATTTTCCTAATGATAAGTAAAGGCATGAATGAACTAGAGATAGAGAGCACATAAGATCCTAGATAACATAGGTTATAGTCTAGGTCATGTCTAATAACCTAAATCCCTATAACCATGGCTCTGATACCAATCTGTCACACCCCCAACCAGAGGCTAGTGGGCCCCTGGGCGGAATAACTTGAGGGGTGACGAAATTGTTCATTGCACATGGAGATGAAAAAATTACTAAATGCATTCATACTAATATTAGCCATCGTATTACATTCGAAGCTGAAATAACAAACTACATTTTATTATCGTCTAATTATCTAGGTATCATCCTCTAGAACCTAGATCGTGCTTGCCTCTTCCATAAGTCCTTAATTCTCATTACCTGAAAAGCATGCTAAATAATGTCAACTAGAAAGTTGGTGAGTTCATAGGTTTTGAGACATAACAATTAGTGTAACAAATGTGCATTCAAATGTATGTTTAAGATATATATAAGCAAAATAAATTACATTACATGAGTTCACCAACCAAACCTTGTGACTGTTTCAATGCCCCATCAGTTTGGTTCACAAAGACCAAACCAAATGTTATTGGAGATGTTTATTGCGCGTACTGAACATCCGGCCCCATACCCGGGTAACCGAATGGCTTTGTCAAACCAATAGATCTATCAACGTACCGTCGGCTTAGCTACACTAATTAATGGTGGTGATTGTGGGGGACTTTTGGAGTTGTTTACCTGCTACATGTAATATCAATTTATCATAATGCAAATATATAAATAAACTAACAATTGAAAATGGTGTTGAATAATTGGAATTGTAATTCGTTGCATGCTTTTCACCCCGAAGTTTAAAAACAAAAATATAGAAAGGGGGCTATGAACTCACATTGCGAACTGAGTTAGAAATAGATATCTGGATGTTTCCTGAATTAGTACTGTATTTTGGCACCTACAACATTATAGATTCTTTTGAGTAAATGTTGTGTTATATTCTTTGTTATGGTTTTTGCGTCTTTAGTTAATTTATGAGTCGGGATTTCTTAAAATAATTATCTTTTTAACTTATTTTGAAAATATTACTTTCTAATATTTTGAAATTATGTAAGTGTCTGGTTTTAGAAAATTTCGTCATTATAACGACGTGTTTTTAGAAGATTTTACACCTTTTGTTTAACAACTTCGATATTTCTTAATTATTTAAACACATATATGTTTATAAATATATGTATATCACATCATGGGTCAGTCCGCAAGTAGTACGCTGGCACATATCCCTTGTGTTCCAGATGCAAGCACCATCATGTCGCAAGCAAGCGGTGCAACCAATGCACCAAATGCGGGATCATGGGCCATGAAGACCAGAGCTGCAGAACACAAATTGTTCAATGTCAAGATGACGTTGCGATGAAATGCCCTCTCTCAAACAACATCAAGCGCTGCTAAACATGTGGGTAACCTGGCCACGTAGCTATGAAGGGCCACATGAGAATGTAATTAACTGAAGACGACTTTCAGTGAAAGCCTTTGTCACGCCATTATACACTGATCGCTATCAACAGTACACGAACATAGGTACATTCTCTCAAATCCTCCATAGACAGAGTATATGTAATTTAAATGTATGCATTACAATGTGTCTACCCATTCCTGGTCTTTTAATAACGCTGAACTCTAAGAGATCGTATAACGAGACGCGTCCTAGAGTTTTGTCAGAACTAGAGGAAAGAGCGATAAGACAACATCTGTTGCCACTAGGTAATTAGGAAGCGAGGAGAGATGAGAATGTAGTAAGTTCCAACAAACAGACGTTCTGTTGAGTTTCCTGGTATAGCCAGAATGATGTATAGTCGACGCAATTCCAGAAACAAACCCAGACGACATAACATACACAAGGGTTAGCACTCCTAAAAGAGCATGAGTTATTCAAACAAATAGGAGAGAGTCACTAGAGCCTGATATCCCTTCAACTGAGCTCCTTAACCTTGTGTCACACCCCCAATTTTCAACTAACGGAATCATACCGTTTGGGACGTGACAAACCAGGATCTCAGATCATTAAACATAACGAAGACCTCTATATGATTTTCAAAACATACTTTGGTCTAAAACTGTAATATCAAAGTTCTACGTTGCGGAAGCGTTTTTAAAACAAAAACAACCATAACAGTTTGAAAACTGAAAAATACAAAACAAAGTTTCAAATGTTCAAATCCAAAACAAAAGAAATTTAAAGTATGCATGCGACTCGATCTCCTAGTCCATGCTTGCTTGCTTGTATACCTTAGCGTCCTGAGAAAACATGTAAATCAAGTCAACACAAAGGTTGGTGCATTACACAGGTTTAATCATTCACAAATGTTTGAAACAACAGTTTGAATATAATGTTTGCACATAACATAATCACACATGCATAGTCATGATAGCTAGTCATTTATACTATTTACATAAGTGGTCGACACCGAAGCTGACTGTTGCATGCTATCGCATGTTTTGCCTTGCCACTATTGTCTAGCACAAACAATAGTAATGTGAATTGACTAGTCAAACACTTGCGTAGATCCCATCTACCAAGTGAGGTTTGTCAAACCTAATAGATCTATTTCCAACTACCACGCTTTGCACTACGGCAAACTAAACGGTTCGAAATGTAAGGACTTGTAATGCTATGTTTGCACTTAATGTAAACAGCTAACTCATGCAAGTGATATGTATCTAAAGTGTTTGTTGCACATGTTTTCTCCCCCAAAACAATTAAAATAAGAAAAGGGGCCGTGTACGCACCTTTGATAGCAAACAGAATGACCAACACACGTGAAATCGCGTAGAAATCCTCTACGAAGAATCTGTGTTTAAACAATAACTTAGTGTTATTCGGGATATCGTTTGGTTCTTGAAATCACATACGTGTCAACACACGTATGTTAAATAGTTAGAATCGTGCACAAGTAAGTACGCTTGACTTTAAAGTCGTTTAATAAAATCACATAGTCGTTTATGATTTTATTTAAACAAACGTAATTATACGCGATTACGTTTTCAGGTTAAAATATGAATTTTGTTATTTTATTTTGTTCGGTATTCCGTTACGGTTCCAACGCAACTTGAATGGATCAAATCGGGTTTAAAACGAAAGAGTTATGATTAAAAAGGTGAAAATATTATTTTTATAGAAAAATGGTAGAGGCGTGGTTTGAACCCACGACCTCCCGGACGACACAAACACTCTCCCACCAGTCACCCCTGCTCAACATTTGTAACATATTTGATTTACAAATTGTTTTAATCAGTATGTATCTGGGTTCCCTTTGATTTCCTCAACCGAAACATATGGCTCCTAATCGACCCACAATTCCAATCCAATCGAAACTACAAACTTAGGGCTATCATTCTAAGGATCCCAACAATTCTAATTCTTGATTTAATTTTGATTTCTAAACAGCCCAAAGGCCCAATTCGGATATCCATGATTTCGAAACTACATACCAAATCTCATGTTTCATTTGAACCGAATTCTTTTAAAGTAACTTGTTAATTCATGGGGTTTTTGTTCAAAAAGGCATTTCGAACTATTAGAATCATTTAATTTAACTTTTGTGTTCGATTTCCCCCAAAAACCCCAAATAGTTTTAACCGAAAAACCCTAATAATTTAACTCATACAATTCGGTATTGTATATCAAAATTAACATATGGTTTTTATTAAAACTATCATTTTGAATCTTTCTGTGGTGTTTAATTAGATTTATAAACTCGTTTGGATTGAAAACCCCAAAACCGATTGTTAACACGAACCCTAGAACGTGATCATTAACAATTCACTATAATTTCATGAAATTGATATATAGATTTTATTAGTCGGAGCTTTCTGAAACCTGTAAAACCATTTAATTTGGTTTTTACATCTATTTGAATGAAATCCCCCAATTCGTTACATATGATGAGCCCTAGAAACTCAAATCACAAAAATTCGTTTTTGTTATAAGAACTTAGCATAGGGATTTCATTTAGTAGCTTATCACGAAACTACTTGTGTTTTTTAATTCGGTTTATAATCACGTTTAAGCAGAAACCCCCAAAACAATATTCGTGATGAACCCTAAGATTCAATCTTGTATCATTTGATATTACAACTTCGATTAACCTAGGGATTTGCTTAATCGGTAGTTTTAGAAAGTGTAGGAACGATTTTTCACCTGATTTGATGGCCGATTGATAAAAATCAACTTTGGGCTTGAATGCGGCTACTCTACGATCGGGTTCTTCTGTCCACGACTTATAAGATCGAATTGATGGATGTTACAGACTCTAACTGTGCCGACTAAGGTCTCTGAATGTTTGATTTCGCGACTTATGATTCAATTTGGTGATTTTGATGCCTCATGAAACGGTTACGGCTTTTCATCATCATTTGAGTTAAATTCAAATGTTTAACTGATTATTAATGAGTTGTAACGATTAATCATCATTACTATGATGATTATTACTAGTTTACATCGTTTAATTTTTAAATTATAACACAATTTCGAATTTAAGTATAATTTTTAGAAGAATTTTGACTTTTAAAAGTCAAAATTGAGTATTTCTTTTAATTGTATGTTTACACCTTAATATTTAAGTGTTTATACATTTTCTTTGTTCTATTATAACCCTTGTAGTTCGTTTTTTGATCCATTTCGCATCATTTCGGTTAATTTCTGGTTAACGGGGTTAACCGCGAATTGCCGGATTGTCACAACATCCCCTTGTTGAAGGAATTTTCGTCCCGAAAATTGCTTAGTGATAGAAGTAGTTAGGATACTACTTGTGAGTTCAGATTGTGCGTGTTTGTGTGATGTCTGATCATTTTGTGCGCTTGTGTGTACTCACACACAAAACCCAATGTTTGCAACATCACACATAAGTGTGATCGTTCTATGTAACTGTTTGCGTGCCCACCAGATAGTACTCCTAACTGTGACTGTTTGTGTTTGATCATACTGTGTTGTGTGACTCGCACATAGCAATTGTTTGAAACTAATCATGTATGTACTACCATACATGTAACATATGAAACGTATCACATAAAATGTAATGTAGCATAAATGTTTGTAACAAAACTAATTGAATAAAGTGTTTGTGCTTACAGTTTGAAATCTGAAATGTTGATGTGTGAAGCATCACGTCATCCCCTTGTTGAAGGAAATTTTGTCCCGAAATTTAACGCGTCTTCACAGTGTTTGCAGTTGTCGTTTTGAACAGATGAGGATACTTCTTCATCATTTGATCTTCTCTTTCCCATGTGAATTCAGGACCACGTCTTGAATTCCACCGGACTTTGACTATTGGAATCTTGCTTTGTTTAAGTTGTTTGACCTCTCGATCCATGATTTCAGCTGGTTCCTCAATGAATCGTAACTGTTCATCTACTTGTATTTCTTCCAACGGTACAATCAATGTCTCATCAGAAAGACATTTCTTTAAATTCGAAACGTGAAAGACATCATGAACTCCACTGAGTTCTTCCGGTAACTTGAGTTGATACGCAACTAGACCAATCCTTTTCAGGATCTCAAAAGGTCCTACGTAACGTGGGCTAAGCTTCCCGCGCTTGCCGAATCGTATCACACCTTTCCAAGGTGATACCTTTAGAAGAACTCGGTCTCCTACTGTCACACCCCGAGCCGGCGGGGTAGGATCGGGTTTTCCCCGACGGGCGGAAGGTTCCCGGGGCGCGATATCGGGATGATAATCGAAATGATCAGATTGTTCGCATTGCACATGATTTATAAATGAGAAACTTTGCTAATTTAAAACAGGATTACAGAGTTAAATTATATTGGTCAAGTTTACAACTTAACAATGTAAACCCACTATCACATCATAAGTCTTCAATCTTGTAGCTGCACAAGATATACTAAACAACTGTAAAATGATGCTTCAAATTATGCAGGTCCAAAAAGCTAGGTCCTCTATCAGATAACCTAATCCAAAGAAATAACTCTTCAGTTGACCTGTTCGTCACCTGATAAGTCATGCAGAAATAAAGTCAACACATGGTTGGTGAGTTCATATAATTTAGTATTTGAAAATGATTTGAAAATGATGTGAAAATGATTTGAAAACCTCCCTTGGTAAAGACCCTAACCTCATTAACTCCACATGTATCATCCAGATCGGTATGCTTATGTATAGGGCATACCCCTGAGTCGAGGCTACAACCCCGCCCAGACGCCATCCCACCACATACTAATCCACATAGGACATTGTTGTTAATGATAATTAGGCATTTTTACCCTACCATTCACCCATGACTCTTCTGTTTGTCGTCCCTGTAATTACAATCATTTGAAATCCATTGTTGATTTCATAAGTTCATCACACAATATGATCAACCACACAATTGTATAAACAGTTATAAATGCTTAATTAAACAAGTAAGTAAACATTTAATAAAATCTAAGTCCTTATGATTGGGGCCTGTGGTCATACTCGAGTAGACTAGTCTGTCAATCTAGGTACTTAGTAGTTAGGGAAAACTGTAAATATCCTCAAACATACGACCTACAAGTCAAACGGTCTAGCTAGGACTTCTTGAAATGCAGGATTTTATGTTTCGTCAATGTTTTTGGCGTATGCTATCTCTGATATTTCCCAGGCTTTCCCTTGAAAATGATTTATTGAATTGTCTGATTCTGTCACAAGATGTACTTGATGTGTTGATCATAGAATACTAGATTCATTGATCGGTTGTACACTTGATTCGTTATTCAACAAATATTGGGTTTGCAGAACATTGAATGTTGTCTTTGCAAAGATTGTTTTGTTGATGTCTTGATGTCCCACACTTGTTTTGTCAAAATGTTTGATTTGATTCCTTGAATTCACCCACTTGATTTGTCAAAATGTTTGATTTGATTCCTTGAATTCACCCACTTGATTTGTCAAAATGTTTGATTTGATTCATTTGAAATGTTTTGACTTATTGAAAAGTTTAGTTTAACTTGATTATTCACTTAATATATAAGTAAATCAGTGGTAAACCTGCATAAAATCTTCCTAGACATGGTCTAGGATAACATTTATATATTTGTAAAACATATAAATTTAAAAGCATTTAAGTAAACAATTTAAATAAAACAGTTTACGCATGCTTCTCAGCCCCGCGTTTTAAAACGAAAATGTTAGAAAAGGGGCAATGAACTCACCTGTGTTGCCGTGAAATGAACCACAAAAGATAAGCGCACTCTTTGATTGTTGCCTAAGTATCTTTAGCACCTGGGTTATTTTAAAGAATTCGAATACGATAAGTACCTACAGAAATTGTCGTATCTATGGTTTGGTCTCGATGTGCAACTACGTGTCCTATATTACTAGTGTGTTTCTAGAATTTCCTCTATCTAAGTTAAACTATTACCCATTAGTAACCCAAATCCCACATAAAGCATTTAAAGTATTTAAGTAAAATATTTTCAATTTATTGAAGAAATCATTTAATTATTTTGATAAGGTTGAAAATTTATTTTCTTTTCATGAAAAGCATAATTAAATTAAGAAAGTGTAATTAACATGATGGGCTTATATTAAACCCATTGGGCCATTCTTGGGCCCACTAAAAGACTTTGATTTTCAAACGATCTCTTGTTTGCTTATTGAGTCACTAACCTTGATGGTTTAAATAGCCATCTAGATTAGTCATGTGTCCTTGAAATTCCCATGGTTTTAGTTGTTAACATCTAAGTCAAACCATAACCTTTAGGTTCTTGTTTTCCATTCCGAATGTATTCCTCTCATGATATTGATATCTTAGCTTAAGAAGACTCATTTGTGTTTAACCAATTGAACGATCGTCCCCTACAATGATTTCATACTCTAAGTGTGCTAGAATATCCTATGTTAAATTGATAGTTATCCTAACATAGTTTTTATTGGAGTTTAGATCTTGTGGGCCTTATGTTAGGCCTAGCTTGTCATTGTGACCCAATTGATTAATATTAAACTTAATCAAATGTACAACGGGTCAACTTAGTTATTGGGCCAAATTAAGTGGTATTGGGCCTAATCATAGGGTTATTGGGCCTTAGAAAGTTATGTGGGCCTACTTAATTTATACGGGCTACACGTGAGTCAAGTCTAGAGTAAGTTTCATTCCTAATGAGCTAATTTGAAACTGTTGGGCCCTTACACATATGTCGTGGACCGGTTACACTAAGTTGGGCCAAATTTTCACGCATGGTTGCTCAAATAAAATGGAACTTTATCTCCTGGGCAGCGAACCTTATGATTTCAAGGGTAGATAGGTTCGGCCGAGATACCGTCCCACGAACCTTAGGGTTCGTCCCTAATGGGTTCGTCACCTTCGCTGCATCCTAGCTTGAACTTGAAGGTTCGCTAGGGTTCGCCCCCTTCTCATGCATGGTTCGTGCATGGTGGGGTTCGTCAATAATAAGCAGTGGATCCAGGGTTCGTTTCTTGTACAGGGTTCGTAGGTGGTGTGCAAGGGTTCGGCCAAAGCTTATGACACTGGTTCGCGTGCAATTAAACAAGGTTCGACCATGACCTGACGAACCCTGGGTTCGTGGAAGATGCTAGGTTCTTCGAAGGGAAGGGTTCGCCAACCTTCATCACTTGCCAACAGGTTCGTCAGCCATTGGAACTCCACGAACCTGTACAAGTTTCTTCATCATCATGTGATTTAATCCATCGATCTAACCTTTCTCCTATTGTTGTTACCCACTGATAAAGTCTCGAGATGGTGTGGGTTCGAGAGTTAGGTCCTATGGTCGGTTTTTAAGGGTGGTGGTCGAACAAAGAACAACAAACCCTAATATTCGTGAGTTTCAAAGCTTCATACCTCGAATTTCAGTGGCCAAGGCTCCCGATCTGTTGTACTCCCTTGTAGAGCTCGTTCCTAGCTACGCGTGGACACCAAGAACTCGCGATTCCGTTGAGATTTGAGCTCGATCTTGAAGGTTGAAGATGAGATTCTAGAGAGAGAGAGAGATGACGGGAGAGAGTGTTTAGAGAGAGAGAGAGACTTGAAAAATGAAAGAAATTGGTTCTTTCCACGTTTATATACCCCGAGGGTGTTCGGGTTCATTTCGTTTGCTCGGTTCGCGTCTTCGTCGCGTTTCCGGATCGTAACGCGTATAATTACGAAATCAAAATAAAAGGTTATATTTTTTGTGTTTGGGAAGTGGCTATTCCTAGTAATGACATTAAATGATATTTTCCTAATTTATTTATCGAAACTCATAAATATTACGCGTTTTATTATTTATTCGCGTGTTATGGTTTGCGCGTCTAAATGTAAAATAGTTTTGCCTTAATTGTAACTATGATGAGTTTCAAAATTGTAAAACAGGAAATATTTTATTTCCTTATAATTATTATCGTTCGAGTCGTCTTTCGTTTCGTCAGAAAACGTCACTTACGCGCGTCTTCGTACAGAGCGCTAACTGTACGAACACGATCGTACGTTTCACTTTCTGATTTTGTTGTCTAATTTACAATTGTCGTTTCAGATCATTAAACTGTCAGATCCATTCGTACAGATCGTCACCTATACGAACAGTCCATCGGTTTAACATTCCGTAACAACAACTGTTATTGTATTGTTTTGATTAGCCTCGCATACGTGCTATCCTAATAGATCCTAACAAATAAACCCATGATGGTTCAGTGTTGCCAGATAATTATCTGACTCAAGAACCATTGTTCTGTACTTAGTTTCTGCTAAATGTTTATGACTCTGTTGTTTGATAATGTGAAATGACTTTGACTATCAATATGAACATGAAATAGAATGGAATGTGTATAGTTGGTGTCTGTTTACTGTTCGTGCTACTGTTGCGATCACTGTTCCGGCACCGGTTTCAGCACTGTTGTTACAGTCTCCCCTTGTTAGAGAAATTTCGTCCCGAAATTTAAGAATAGTTATCGGTTACAGCTTTCTCTGTAAGCAGTTGGGGATGTCCTGAACATCGTGTGATCTTCGCATTTTCCAAGTAAACTTGAGTTTTCGCTTTGAATTTCCAATGAACTTAGCAATGGAAATACGATTTTTTTTCCTTAGTTGTTTAGTCTAACGAGCCGTAAACTCTGAAGACTATTACCTAAGGTATACTGTCCGTCTAATTGAATTTCTTCAACTGATATGACGAACGATTCATTAGCACGACGTTTATTCAAGTTCGAGACGTGAACACGTAACGCATCCAACTAAGGTCATATAATGACCTCAATCTTTGTGCCATGAAACGAATACATTGGATGATCTTGGATTGTCCTACGTTTCGTGGTGCTTGTTCGTCCCTTTATTCTGGGATGGACTACACCTTTAATCCGTCAGTCGGCGACTGACGTTGCCGACCTCAAGGAGCCTCGAATGGTGTGCATTCGATGCTACTATATTGATGGTTGTTGTAGGAAGATTTAATCGGTGGCATTTGGGTGTCCAACTTTCCACTGAAGTTTGACATACAGATTCTCAACATATCCCTCAAGATTTGTGTCGTACTTTCGCTTCGACCGTCCTTTGGTGAACGGTGAGCTGTAATTATTTTTAAGTACATCCCTAGAGATTTCTGCGATGTGGGTTACACATTATTATGAAAATGCCATCCCTAACCAAAATGTTAAACAATGGTATCACATAGCGTACCACTATCTCGTTGCTGTAAAATCCATCAGTTTACCTATCACCAGAGTCCACCCACTAATTTGGTAGTAAGTATTGCATCCGGTTTATCTCACACTGTCTTTCGGCTCTAAAATCTGACATACTCCTTAAAGTTTTCGTAGGTGACTCTCACGACTGTAGGTCTTGATCGTCAGATCGAGATTCTTAAGTCACCCATGGCGAGTAATTAGGTTGTTTGACATAACCGTACACATACTTCACCATTTGTTTAATCTATCCTCAACTCGAAGGTTTACATTATACAGCGGGGAGGTCTACCTAAAATACGGCAGAGTTATTAGAATAAAGGTAAGGATTTACCTTCTTAGTACACCTATACCCATCTGTGTGATGGTGTATATCTATCTTACTCTTACCCTAAAGTCATGAGACTTATGAAACCTATTGTAACTTTTGTTCCAACTATTACTTATTATCATCCGATTTCAATTTGGGAGGATTTAAGATAAAGTTGTTCTTTCTTTGGCAGTTCCAAAATATCCCTGAGATGTCGTTCTCGTTCTGTCGTGTTACTAAAATAAATCAGTATGTCATCATTAACAGTAATGACGACTAACCAGCTACGGTTCGTACGCTCGATTCATGAGGTCCAAGAAACCATAGATGCATTCTTCTACTCGAAGAGCATCACCATAATTTGGAACGCCCATAATTCATTCGAAATATTTTCTCGAGCATGCTCTCATCTTGTATTCTCAAATGACTTCCCTTGATCTACTTATTTAGTCTACGTAAGGACCTGACACAGTTCTCATATTTACTTTTCCTAACATCCTAGAGTCAGAGTTCTCAAAATTAGGTAACTCAATTTCTAGGAGATCTATGTATAAAATGAAAGTCTACACACTAGTTTTGACATTTTTAATTTCTAAGGCTTTTAGTGTTCTAATTAGATAAAGTGCTATTCTAATTTACAGTAATTAAGTCGGCATTACGGATTACTCTATCCCTATTTAATCATCTAACCCTTATTTAACCTAAAGGTTCCTTCAATTATTATTCTGATTATCCTTTCGGCACTGACTTTACTTTTGACTAACTTAAATATATTGTTCCTAAAATTACAACAGACTATGCAGTTCTAATTAATACCCCAACAGGTAATTTAAGGTATTAATCTGAAATTTACATACCTATGGAGTCATCGGAATCCGAGTGTTCCCCAGGAGCTGGTAAAGCGAGTAGTTCCTCAATGTCTGATGGGTCTGCTGGAGGCATTTTCCTATAGCAGTCCCTTGCGAAATGTCCATGCATTCCGCACATGAAGCAATTGTTGTTATGTTGAGGGAAAGTAGAGGTGCTCGCTTTTTGTTCCCATTTCCTAGTGGAAATAAACCGACACCGTTGAATCCAGTGTCCGTATTTACCACAATTCAGACAGTGTTTACAAGGTTTCTCCTCACCATGATGAAAACCACATCTGACACATTTAGGAAATGCACCAAAATATTGACGAGGAGTAGAGGCTATTGGTGGCCGACACTGTTGTATCCAGTGTCCCGTCCTTCCACCACGCGTGCATTGTAGGCACGAAGGTTCAGCCAGGTCATGGTAGTGACAAGCCGAATAGAGGGAAGCTTTTCCTTTAGAAGGTGCAGGATTTGTAAGAGATATCCTCACAGGGCAGTCTCGGGCAATGTGTTCGGACAGTCCGCACACATAACAATCTTTGCTGTGTCGAGGAAGGGGATATGTAGTGTTTCCAGGATTCTGGTTATGAGTCGGGGGATTATTACAATCACGACTCTAGTGTCCCTTTCCTCCGCAGTTCAGACAATGTTTGCACAGTTTATTTTTAGCATGGTGGAGACCGCACGTGGCACATAAAGGAAATTTGCTAGCCTCCGGTTTGCATACTAATTCCATTGATGTTCTGCATTGGTGACCCAAATGGTTCGTCTTGCCACAATGGATGCATTGCTTGCATGAGATTTCAGCGCGGTGGTGATAGTGACAGTTAGTGCAAAGGGGTGATTTTCCAGCGTAACACCTACGATTCTCTGACTCCGGAGCAACGGCCATCTGACGAAGGGGAATGGCCTTAGTGTAGATCTCAGGGTTTCTTGATTTCTTAGAACGACTCCGTTTTCGCTTCCTGCTTGTTTCTCCTTCTTCCGGTTCCTTCTTCTCTGCAGCAAGTAATGGGAAGTTCCTGGTAAATTCCGCACTGTTCCTGATCCGGGCGATGATTCCAGGAAGGATCGCCACCAACTGTTCAGTGATCAGTGTTGCAAGTACCTCAACGGCTGGGTCCGTCTCTTGTGGAGGTAGAGGCGGTGATGGTTGTCTTCTTGGTGACATTCTAATCATAACCAATAGAACATTGGTTAGTGCAATGATCGAATGCAGAAGACACAATGCAAGTAAATTCCTAATTCCTATGTTCTCTACATGCAGGGTCCCTAGGTTATAGTCTAGGCCAAACCGTTTAAATAAGTGACCTATATTTCTCTATAACCATGGCTCTGATACCAATCTGTCACACCCCGAGCCGGCGGGGTAGGATCGGGTTTTCCCCGACGGGCGGAAGGTTCCCGGGGCGCGATATCGGGATGATAATCGAAATGATCAGATTGTTCGCATTGCACATGATTTATAAATGAGAAACTTTGCTAATTTAAAACAGGATTACAGAGTTAAATTATATTGGTCAAGTTTACAACTTAACAATGTAAACCCACTATCACATCATAAGTCTTCAATCTTGTAGCTGCACAAGATATACTAAACAACTGTAAAATGATGCTTCAAATTATGCAGGTCCAAAAAGCTAGGTCCTCTATCAGATAACCTAATCCAAAGAAATAACTCTTCAGTTGACATGTTCGTCACCTGAGAAGTCATGCAGAAATAAAGTCAACACATGGTTGGTGAGTTCATATAATTTAGTATTTGAAAATGATTTGAAAATGATGTGAAAATGATTTGAAAACCTCCCTTGGTAAAGACCCTAACCTCATTAACTCCACATGTATCATCCAGATCGGTATGCTTATGTATAGGGCATACCCCTGAGTCGAGGCTACAACCCCGCCCAGACGCCATCCCACCACATACTAATCCACATAGGACATTGTTGTTAATGATAATTAGGCATTTTTACCCTACCATTCACCCATGACTCTTCTGTTTGTCGTCCCTGTAATTACAATCATTTGAAATCCATTGTTGATTTCATAAGTTCATCACACAATATGATCAACCACACAATTGTATAAACAGTTATAAATGCTTAATTAAACAAGTAAGTAAACATTTAATAAAATCTAAGTCCTTATGATTGGGGCCTGTGGTCATACTCGAGTAGACTAGTCTGTCAATCTAGGTACTTAGTAGTTAGGGAAAACTGTAAATATCCTCAAACATACGACCTACAAGTCAAACGGTCTAGCTAGGACTTCTTGAAATGCAGGATTTTATGTTTCGTCAATGTTTTTGGCGTATGCTATCTCTGATATTTCCCAGGCTTTCCCTTGAAAATGATTTATTGAATTGTCTGATTCTGTCACAAGATGTACTTGATGTGTTGATCATAGAATACTAGATTCATTGATCGGTTGTACACTTGATTCGTTATTCAACAAACACTGGGTTTGCAGAACATTGAAAGTTGTCTTTGCAAAGATTGTTTTGTTGATATCTTGATGTCCCACACTTCTTTTGTCAAAATGTTTGATTTGATTCATTTGAAATGTTTTGACTTATTGAAAAGTTTAGTTTAACTTGATTATTCACTTAATATATAAGTAAATCAGTGGTAAACCTGCATAAAATCTTCCTAGACATGGTCTAGGATAACATTTATATATTTGTAAAACATATAAATTTAAAAGCATTTAAGTAAACAATTTAAATAAAACAGTTTACGCATGCTTCTCAGCCCCGTGTTTTAAAACGAAAATGTTAGAAAAGGGGCAATGAACTCACCTGTGTTGCCGTGAAATGAACCACAAAAGATAAGCGCACTCTTTGATTGTTGCCTAAGTATCTTTAGCACCTGGGTTATTTTAAAGAATTCGAATACGATAAGTACCTACAGAAATTGTCGTATCTATGGTTTGGTCTCGATGTGCAACTACGTGTCCTATATTACTAGTGTGTTTCTAGAATTTCCTCTATCTAAGTTAAACTATTACCCATTAGTAACCCAAATCCCACATAAAGCATTTAAAGTATTTAAGTAAAATATTTTCAATTTATTGAAGAAATCATTTAATTATTTTGATAAGGTTGAAAATTTATTTTCTTTTCATGAAAAGCATAATTAAATTAAGAAAGTGTAATTAACATGATGGGCTTATATTAAACCCATTGGGCCATTCTTGGGCCCACTAAAAGACTTTGATTTTCAAACGATCTCTTGTTTGCTTATTGAGTCACTAACCTTGATGGTTTAAATAGCCATCTAGATTAGTCATGTGTCCTTGAAATTCCCATGGTTTTAGTTGTTAACATCTAAGTCAAACCATAACCTTTAGGTTCTTGTTTTCCATTCCGAATGTATTCCTCTCATGATATTGATATCTTAGCTTAAGAAGACTCATTTGTGTTTAACCAATTGAACGATCGTCCCCTACAATGATTTCATACTCTAAGTGTGCTAGAATATCCTATGTTAAATTGATAGTTATCCTAACATAGTTTTTATTGGAGTTTAGATCTTGTGGGCCTTATGTTAGGCCTAGCTTGTCATTGTGACCCAATTGATTAATATTAAACTTAATCAAATGTACAACGGGTCAACTTAGTTATTGGGCCAAATTAAGTGGTATTGGGCCTAATCATAGGGTTATTGGGCCTTAGAAAGTTATGTGGGCCTACTTAATTTATACGGGCTACACGTGAGTCAAGTCTAGAGTAAGTTTCATTCCTAATGAGCTAATTTGAAACTGTTGGGCCCTTACACATATGACGTGGACCGGTTACACTAAGTTGGGCCAAATTTTCACGCATGGTTGCTCAAATAAAATGGAACTTTATCTCCTGGGCAGCGAACCTTATGATTTCAAGGGTAGATAGGTTCGGCCGAGATACCGTCCCACGAACCTTAGGGTTCGTCACCTTCGCTGCATCCTAGCTTGAACTTGAAGGTTCGCTAGGGTTCGCCCCCTTTTCATGCATGGTTCATGCATGGTGGGGTTCGTCAATAATAAGCAGTGGATTCAGGGTTCGTTTCTTGTACAGGGTTCGTAGGTGGTGTGCAAGGGTTCGGCCAAAGCTTATGACACTGGTTCGCGTGCAATTAAACAAGGTTCGACCATGACCTGATGAACCCTGGGTTCGTGGAAGATGCTAGGTTCTTCGAAGGGAAGGGTTCGCCAACCTTCATCACTTGCCAACAGGTTCGTCAGCCATTGGAACTCCACGAACCTGTACAAGTTTCTTCATCATCATGTGATTTAATCCATCGATCTAACCTTTCTCCTATTGTTGTTACCCACTGATAAAGTCTCGAGATGGTGTGGGTTCGAGAGTTAGGTCCTATGGTCGGTTTTTAAGGGTGGTGGTCGAACAAAGAACAACAAACCCTAATATTCGTGAGTTTCAAAGCTTCATACCTCGAATTTCAGTGGCCAAGGCTCCCGATCTGTTGTACTCCCTTGTAGAGCTCGTTCCTAGCTACGCGTGGACACCAAGAACTCGCGATTCCGTTGAGATTTGAGCTCGATCTTGAAGGTTGAAGATGAGATTCTAGAGAGAGAGAGAGATGACGGGAGAGAGTGTTTAGAGAGAGACAGAGACTTGAAAAATGAAAGAAATTGGTTCTTTCCACGTTTATATACCCCGAGGGTGTTCGGGTTCATTTCGTTTGCTCGGTTCGCGTCTTCTTCGCGTTTCCGGATCGTAACGCGTATAATTACGAAATCAAAATAAAAGGTTATATTTTTTGTGTTTGGGAAGTGGCTATTCCTAGTAATGACATTAAATGATATTTTCCTAATTTATTTATCGAAACTCATAAATATTACGCGTTTTATTATTTATTCGCGTGTTATGGTTTGCGCGTCTAAATGTAAAATAGTTTTGCCTTAATTGTAACTATGATGAGTTTCAAAATTGTAAAACAGGAAATATTTTATTTCCTTATAATTATTATCGTTCGAGTCGTCTTTCGTTTCGTCAGAAAACGTCACTTACGCGCGTCTTCGTACAGAGCGCTAACTGTACGAACACGATCGTACGTTTCACTTTCTGATTTTGTTGTCTAATTTACAATCATCGTTTCAGATCATTAAACTGTCAGATCCATTCGTACAGATCGTCACCTATACGAACAGTCCGTCGGTTTAACATTCCGTAACAACAACTGTTATTGTATTGTTTTGATTAGCCTCGCATACGTGCTATCCTAATAGATCCTAACAAATAAACCCATGATGGTTCAGTGTTGCCAGATAATTATCTGACTCAAGAACCATTGTTCTGTACTTAGTTTCTGCTAAATGTTTATGACTCTGTTGTTTGATAATGTGAAATGACTTTGACTATCAATATGAACATGAAATAGAATGGAATGTGTATAGTTGGTGTCTGTTTACTGTTCGTGCTACTGTTGCGATCACTGTTCCGGCACCGGTTTCAGCACTGTTGTTACACCTACTTGAAATTCCAATGGTTTACGACGCTTGTCAGCATAACTCTTTTGTTGATCCCGGGCCGCTGCCATACAGTTCCGGATTTGAACTATCTTCTCTGTCGTTTCGTGTACTAATTCAGGACCTGTAATCTGACTGTCACCAATTTCAGCCCAACAAACCGGTGAACGACATTTACGACCATACAAAGCTTCAAACGGTGCTGCTTGAATACTTGTATGATAACTGTTGTTGTAAGAGAATTCCACTAACGGTAAGTGGTTTTCCCAGCTATCACCAAAGTCAATTACACAAGCTCAAAACATATCCTCGAGCATTTGAATCGTACGTTCACTTTGACCGTCGGTCTGTGGATGATATGCGGTACTCATATCCAAACGAGTTCCCAATGACTTATGAAGTGATTTCCAAAAGTTGGAAATAAATCGAGCATCCCGATCTGATATGATAGAAATTGGCATGGCATGTCGTGCTACCACTTCCTTGATGTAAATACGAGTCAGTTTCTCCATCTTGTCGGTTTCATTGATTGCTAAGAAATGTGCAGATTTCGTTAATAGATCGACAATTACCCATATCGTATCACAACCACTCGGTTTACGGGGTAACTTAGTAATGAAGTCCATCGAAATCTGTTCCCATTTCCACATTGGTATTTCTAGTTGTTGCCGCAAACCAGATGGTTTCTGATATTCAACTTTGACTTTTGAACAAGTCAAACATTTTCTAACGTATCTAGCAATGTCGGCTTTCATGTGAGGCCACCAATACAGTGCCTTCAAATCATGATACATTTTGTCTCATCCTGGATGGACTGAATATATAGACTTGTGCGCTTCATCCATCACTAGTTCCCTTAGACCACCACGCAAGGGTATCCAAAGTCTATCGATGAAACAACGAGTTCCATCATGCTTAACATTCAATTGTTCCTCCATTCCTCGTAAGGATTCCTATTCCAAATTATCCTTTTCTATGGCTTCAAGCTGAGCACTGCGTACTTTGTCAGGTAAGTCAGTATGTATCGTCATCATAAGTGCGCGAACACGTCTTGTTGATGTTGTATCTTTTATGCTTAAAGCATCAGCTACTACGTTAGCTTTCCCCAGATGATACTTGATCGCGCATTCGTAGTCATTCAACAACTCGACCCATCGTCACTGTCTCATGTTGAGTTCCTTCTGATCAAAGATATGTTGCAAACTCTTATGATCAGTGTAAATGGTACACTTGGTTCCATATAGGTGATGCCTCCAAATCTTCAAAGCAAAAACCACTGCTCCTAATTCCAAGTCGTGAGTAGTGTAATTCTTTTCGTGTGGTCGTAGCTGCCTTGAAGCATAAGCAATCACTTTATCACGTTGCATCAACACACATCCCAAACCCTGTGCAGATGCATCACAATACACCACAAAGTCTTCTGTTCCTTCCGGTAAGGACAGAATCGGTGCACTGCAGAGTTTCTGTTTCAATAACTGGAATGCAGCTTCATGTTTATCCGTCCAATTATACTTCGTTCCCTTGTGCGTAAGAGCTGTAAGTGGTTGAGCGATCTTTGAGAAACCCTCAATGAATCGTCGATAATAACCCGCCAAACCAAGGAATTGTTATACCTCGGTAGGGTTCTTTGGAGCTCCCCAATTCTTAATCGCTTTAATTTTCGCTGGATCAACATGTATGCCCTTTTCGTTGACTATATGACCCAAGAATTGCACTTCTCTCATCCAGAAGTCACATTTCGAGAACTTAGCGTACAATTGTTCTTGTTTCAGTAATTCTAACAGTAATCGAAGATGTTCAGCATGCTCCTCCTCAGACTGAGAATAGATGAGAATGTCATCAATGAAAACAATGACAAACTTATCAAGGTAAGGTTTACAAACACGATTCATGAGATCCATGAATACAGCTAGAGCGTTTGTCAACCCAAATGGCATGACCAAGAACTCATAATGGCCATAGCGCGTCCTGAATGCTGTCTTAGGAATATCCTCCTCCTGGACTCTGAGTTGATGGTAAACCGATCTGAGATCAATCTTCGAGTAGTAACTCGAACCTTGTAATTGATCGAACAGATCGTCAATTCTAGGTAACGGATACCGGTTTTTGATGGTAACTTTGTTAGGTTCCCGGTAATCGATACACATACGGAAAGTCCCGTCCTTTTTCTTAACAAATAAGACTGGAGCTCCCCATGGTGAAAAAATAGGTCGTATGAAGCCCTTATCCAACAACTCTTGCAGTTGGGTAGATAACTCTTGCATCTCAGATGTACAAGTCGATAAGGCGCCCTAGCTATCGGTGCTGCGTCCGGTGTAAGGTCGATTCGAAATTCCACCTGTCTGATAGGCGGTAATCCCGGTAAGTCTTCGGGAAATACTTCCGAAAATTCACAAACTACTGGGATGTCTTCAATCTTCTTCTCAGCTACCGGCTTCTTAGTTATAAGTGTTATAACTGCGGTATGACCTTTACGCAGACATTTGTGTGCTTTCATACAAGATATGATACGCAGTGGCGTACTACTCTTCTCGCCTTGTACATACAACGTCTCTCCATGCAAAAGAGGTATACGAACGATCTTTTCATGGCATACTATTTTAGCCTGGTGTTTGGACAACCAGTCCATGCCAATGACTACATCAAAACTGCCTAAAGTGATAGGCATAAGATCAATTTCCAGTGTTTGACCCATCAAGTCAAGCATACATCCCTTAAGGATTTGTTCAACTACAATTAGCTTGCCATCAGCTAGTTCTACAGTGTATGGATTTTCTAAGGCAGTGGGACTAACATTTAACAACTTAGAAAATGAACTAGATACAAAACTCCGGTCTACACCAGTGTCAAATAGCATAGAGGCATAGTGATTATTTAAGAGGAACGTACCCGTGACAATGTTGGGATCCTCCCGCGCCTGACGTCCTCCAATCACAAACGCCCTGCCCCTAACACCATTGTTGTTGTTATTGTTGTTGTTGTTGGTGCCATTGCCATTACCGTTGACGTTGCCATTTGCCTCATTAGTCCCGCCTTTCTTGAGTTGTGGGCAATCCTTTTTGAAGTGCCCCAGTTTACCACACTCAAAGCACCCCTTCTGAGTGTTGTTCTGGTTATTGTTCTGATGGTTGGAATTGTTTTGCAGTTCTCCACGGCAATCCTTAGCTGCATGCCCTCCTTTGCCGCACCGTTGATACCTAAACTTATCACACTGATTCCCAGCATGATGGAATCCACACTTATTGCACTTTGGATGTTTACCAATATACCCCCTTGACGATGATGACTGCTGACCACTGTTCGAATTGTGGTAAGACTTGTTTGAATCTTGTTTTCGGTTCTGCTGAAACGGTTGTTGGTTGAAGTTCCTGGAGTTGCTGCTTTCCCACTTCCTCTTGTGGTGTCTCACCTTAGTAGCTGCTGTTCGTTTAGGTAGAGTTCCTTGTAACACTGATCGTTGTGGGATTTGCAGAAGTGACCAGTCCCTGGATCTGAGGCACTAATCCCCCAATGTACCTCTCTATCCACTTACTTGCTGGAGTAGCCATGTGAGGTAGGAGTCTGGCCAGTTCATGTGACCTAGTAGTGTACTCCTCAATATTTGACCCCTCCATCTTAAGGTGCCAATACTCCTCTTCCAGTTTCTGCATTTCGCTGCAAGGACAGTACTCCTCCTGCAGTAAGGTCTTGAAACCATTCCAAGTTAGGGCATTGGCCTCACCCAATCCCAGAGTTTGAACATTGGAGTTCCACCAGGTCAATGCTGGACCCTCCAAAGTTCCCGTAGCGTACTTAACCTTACTCCCTTCAGGACAGTTGCACGTCTCAAATACTGACTCTGCTTTCTCAATCCATCGAAGGAGTCCAATGGCCCCCTCTGATCCTTTGAAATTATGTTGTTTGCAATCCAAGAACGTCTTGAATGTGCACACCTGTGGGTTCACCAATCCCCCTGCTGGACCATGTGGTCCTGTCGTGTGAGTCTGGGTGTAATTCGCGATAGCCTCCGCGATCCTGTTGTTGATCAGCTCATTGAGCTCAGCAACTGTCATTTGCACGTTCTCGCCAGACATTATCTCCCTAGTTAAAAGAAATGTTAGAGTGTTATCAAATCCAATGTGAAACGTGTAAATAATACAACAAACAACAAACATGTAATTGTAGGATTGAAGGCAATTGTTGACAAGAGATAATAGTTTTCCACTAGATAATAATTTGATTTGATTACAATACTTTCAAAATCAAAACATAAGTTTTTTAAAAATCTAATGTAGGGACACAACCCGCCCCTAATAAGTTTAAACAAAATAAAGAAAAATCAAGCATCCTCGACAGTGGAATCATCATCAGAATCAATATCATGTTCTGGTATCTCCTCCTCTTCCTCTTCCTCCTCTGCCTCGGATACAAACTGTTCTTCCAATGCAATCAACCTCCCCTCAGCAATGTCGGCTCGATGTTCCTCCTCTTGCATTCGTGTAGTCAGATGTATGATGTGAGACTCCATTCCCTGAACTACACTGCGAAGCTCTGCGTATCGGGCGTTTACATCCCGGCTCTCCTGTGACATGTGCTCAATCCGATCATTCGCCCACTTTGACTCCCATGTCAATCAGGCGACATCATCTGAATCAAATCGTGGCCTCTTACAGGCACGAAACCTAGGTGGCATACGATATGAAGACTCCTCGGAAGGATCCTCCTCTGGTGCTTTCCCTGGGTCTCTCTGTGGTTCCACCTCAGGATCCTCCTGTGGATCCTCCTCGGGGTCCTCCTCTGGGTCGTCCTCTTCCGGATCCTCCTCCGGGTCCTCGTCTGAGTCCTCTATGGGATCCTCCTCCGGATCCTCCTCATGGTCCTGAAACGCTGGAGCTACCGCCTCCTCATCATCAGATACGATCACGTGCAGTGGTGACGGTGCTGCCATATCTGTTACATAAGACCATATCTAAATACTAGGCAAAAGCAGTTGTGTAAACAAGTGTCTAATGTCTAATAGTTATAGTTTAAGTCTACTAATGCAAACCTAGTTCGCTATAACCAATGTCTCTGATACCAATCTGTCACACCCCCAATTTTCAACTAACGGAATCATACCGTTTGGGACGTGACAAACCAGGATCTCAGATCATTAGACATAACAAAGACCTCTACATGATTTTCAAAACATACTTTGGTCTAAAACTGTAATATCAAAGTTCTACGTTGCAGAAGCGTTTTTAAAACAAAAACAACCATAACAATTTGAAAACTGAAAATTACAAAACAAAGTTTCAAATGTTCAAATCCAAAACAAAAGAAATTTAAAGTATGCATGCGACTCGATCTCCTAGTCCATGCTTGCTTGCTTGTATACCTTAGCGTCCTGAGAAAACATGTAAATCAAGTCAACACAAAGGTTGGTGCATTACACAGGTTTAATCATTAACAAATGTTTGAAACAACAGTTTGAATATAATGTTTGCAAATAACATAATCACACATGCATAGTCACGATAGCTAGTCATTTATACTATTTACATAAGTGGTCGACACCGAAGCTGACTGTTGCATGCTATCGCATGTTTTGCCTTGCCACTATTGTCTAGCACAAACAATAGTAATGTGAATTGACTAGTCAAACACTTGCGTAGATCCCATCTACCAAGTGAGGTTTGGAAAACCTAATAGATCTATTTCCAACTACCACTTTGCACTACGGCAAACTAAACGGTTCGAAATGTAAGGACTTGTAATGCTATGTTTGCACTTAATGTAAATAGCTAACTCATGCAAGTGATATGTATCTAAAGTGTTTGTTGCACATGTTTTCTCCCCCAAAATAGTTAAAATAAGAAAAGGGGCCGTGTACGTACCTTTGATAGCAAACAGAATGATCAACACACGTGAAATCGCGTAGAAATCCTCTACGAAGAATCTGTGTTTAAACAATAACTTAGTGTTATTCGGGATATCGTTTTGTTCTTGAAATCACATACGTGTCAACACACGTATGTTAAATAGTTAGAATCGTGAACAAGTAAGTACGCGTGACTTTAAAGTCGTTTAATAAAATCACATAGTCGTTTATGATTTTATTTAAACAAACGTAATTATACGCGATTATGTTTTCAGGTTAAAATATGAATTTTGTTATTTTATTTTGTTCGGTATTCCGTTACGGTTCCAACGCAACTTGAATGGATCAAATCGGGTTTAAAACGAAAGAGTTATGATTAAAAAGGTGAAAATATGATTTTTATAGAAAAATGGTAGAGGCGTGGTTTGAACCCACGACCTCCCGGACAACACCAACACTCTCCCACCAGTCACCCCTGCTCAACATTTGTAACATATTTGATTTACAAATTGTTTTAATCAGTATGTATCTGGGTTCCCTTTGATTTCCTCAACCGAAACAGATGGCTCCTAATCGACCCACAATTCCAATCCAATCGAAACTACAAACTTAGGGCTATCATTCTAAGGATCCCAACAATTCTAATTCTTGATTTAATTTTGATTTCTAAACAGGCCAAAGGCCCAATTCGGATATCCATGATTTCGAAACTACGTACCAAATCTCATGTTTCATTTGAACCGAATTCTTTAAAAGTAACTTGTTAATTCATGGGGTTTTTGTTCAAAAAGGCATTTTGAACTATCAGAATCATTTAATTTAACTTTTGTGTTCGATTTCCCCCAAAAACCCCAAATAGTTTTAACCGAAAAACCATAATAATTGAACTCATACAATTCGATATTGTATATCAAAATTAACATAGGGTTTTTATTAAAACTATCATTTTGAATCTTTATGTGGTGTTTAATTAGATTTATAAACTCATTTGGATCGAAAACCCCAAAACCGATTGTTAACACGAACCCTAGAACGTGATCATTAACAATTCACTATAATTTCGTGAAATTGATATATAGATTTTATTAGTAGGAGCTTTCTGAAACCTGTAAAACCATTTAATTTGCTTTTTACATCTATGTGAATGAAATCCCCCAATTCGTTACATATGATGAGCCCTAGAAACTCAAATCAAAAAAATTTGTTTTTGCTTTAAGAACTTAGCATAGGGATTTCATTTAGTAGCTTATCACGAAACTACTTGTGTTTTTTAATTCGATTTATAATCACGTTTAAGTAGAAACCCCCAAAACAATATTCGTGATGAACCCTAAGATTCAATCTTGTATCATTTGATATTACAACTTCGAATTAACCTAGGGATTTGCTTAATCGGTAGTTTTAGAAAGTGTAGGAACGATTTTTCACCTGATTTGATGGCCGATTGATGAAAATCAACTTTGGGCTTGAATGCGGCTACTCTACGATCAGGTTCTTCTGTCCATGACTTATAAGATCGAATTGATGGATGTTACAGACTCTAACTGTGCCGACTAAGGTCTCTGAATGTTTGATTTCACGATTTATGATTCAATTTGGTGATTTTGATGCCTCATGAAACGGTTACGGCTTTTCATCATCATTTGAGTTAAATTCGAATGTTTAACTGATTATTAATGAGTTGTAACGATTAATCATCATTACTCTTATTATTATTACTAGTTTACATCGTTTAATTTTTAAATTATAACACAATTTCGAATTTAAGCATAATTTTTAGACGAATTTTGACTTTTAAAAGTCAAAATTGAGTATTTCTTTTAATTGTATGTTTACTCCTTAATATTTAAGTGTTTATACATTTGCTTTGTTCTATTATAAACCTTGTAGTTCGTTTTTGATCCATTTCTCATCATTTCGGTTAATTTCTGGTTAACGGGGTTAACCGCGAATTGCCGGATTGTCACACCTTGAGAATCACATGTCCCCTTCAAATGAGAACCTATGCATGGGCCTATGAACGTCGGCCATGATAACCTCGATGAAGAGACTATCAAGAGCTAACATTCAATAATAGGGCTATGAAACTGGTTAAATGAGCCACATTTAACCACTTCATTCTAATCTTGAATAGTCTTTTTCTGCACCTCCAAAGGTCATTCAACGCCACAAAACCTCCAAATCTAGCATTCATACTTTCTTGTTCTCCTCCTTGCAAGGATTGTTTTGACTATAAGATCTTCAATTTTGCTGAAGATTTGGGTAGGTTTTGTGTGGTTTAAAGGTATAAAGAGATTAGAGAGAGTGGGAACACAAAAATGAACACAGAGAGAGAGAGAGAGGATAGATGTGTGCAATAAATGAGAGGGAAAGGGAAAATTTAGGGATTTTATAGCTCAGGTGTGCTCGAGTGTGTTTGGTTTCGTTCAGTTTCGTGTTAACGCGTCGTTTTTGTAACGTTACGTAATATCACGTAATTTTATAAAAATGGAAATTTATAAATGTTTTCAAGTGGTAATTCCTAATAAAAATTCTATTTTTTTGTATTATTATTAAATTTTCGAGTACGTTTATTTTAACTGTTTTGTCGGATTGTATCATTTTCGCGCGTATTTGTACCTATCCTCACCCGTACGAACACGAAGACAACTGCACTCTCTGATTTTATTTTCTAATTATAAGATATCATTGAGAACGTTAAACTCACAGATATATTCATGTGAATCGTCACCCACACAAATATATTGTCAATTTAATATTCATGTAACGACATCCGTTATTGTTTTGAATTGTATAGCCTCACATACGTTCACACATAATAATATCCTAACTAACATACCTATCATGAATTTGGGTATCCAAATGTACTTTTGACCGTACAATAAACTACTGTACAAACCTACTGTTCATCCCACTGTTCTGGCACTGTTGCTACATAAATTCCAACTTTGACACACTAAGCCTTAAAACTAAGTGTATTGCAATGAAATAGTAACTTTGAAAATAGGCAATAACTTTGCGGTCCAATCCTGAAAAAAGAATGTAAACAATTGGAAAATCAATGCATACAGCCAAAGATTTGATAGAACTTTGTAAGACCAAGGAACTCGTCATTCCTTTCTGATACTATTCCGGTAGCCTCCAAATAGTGCGAAGTCTTAGTTGGAGGTGGTCCAATAGATATCACATATGGCGAATTGGATTTGGATATTTATTGCAGATTAAGACGCTTTTGCGGGTGTCTACAATGATCAAATTAATTAACAAAAACAATATATTTTCATGATGACTCACACAAAAAAAATCAATTACTGGTATGACGAATAACATTTTAAAAGCGGTGGATGAATTATTAGGTCTCAATATCAATCTACAAGAGACAATAGAAAGTGATCTAGAAAATGAGAATAAGCCGTTATTTTGGGAGGACAACTGGATGGAAGAGGGAGCATTGAAGGACTTATACCTGACATTATTTCAACTATAAAAAAGAAGAGTTGCATGGTTAGTGAACGAATAACAATTGGGTAGAAGACATTAGATACAACTAGAACTGGCCGAGATCCTTACCAACATTTACAAAGATCAATGAAATAAGATCATGTATAGCGAATCTTCATAAGTTTGGACCATCAGATTGTAAGGACTCTTGAAAATAAAGGAACATCCAAAGTGAGAGTTATGAGTACATATTGGCAAAAAGTTGTTGATCTAGGACAACGGAACATATAATAGTGCGAAGTGACTGAAAAAAATCAACATTTTGGTATGGAGAGTAGGATTGGATAGACTACCAACAAAGTAGGCTTTGGAAAAAAGGGATATACACGTATCATCAATGTTTTGTAGTTAATGTGTTAAATAAATAGAATCGGTAGATCATTTGTTTGTTCGATGTTCAGTTGCGTCAGAAACATGAGTATGGTATCAAAATGGTGCCATAGAGCATTGAACACACATAATAACATTAAAGAAAAAAATGCAATTCAAGGAAAAGTCAATCGAGAGTAAAGTATTCAAGAAACGCGAAGAGTCTAATTTAGTCACCATATGGGTGATTGGTAAAGGTAGAAACAAGAAAAATTTTAATACTGGAAAAAGAAGTTAGACAAACTTTTGGATGAAATTCAGGTGTAATCGTTTCTTTGGATTAACATAGAGCGAAATTTAGTTTAATAGACTGGAAGATGTTGGTTTAGGCCCCAATTCACACTAAAAAAACACTCACGTACAAGAGATGTTTTCAGCTTTCTTACTTGCACACTTTCATTAATCAAGTAAAAGGAACTTAAATACACCATTAAAACAAAGACCCACTACTCCTATAAACTAGAAACACTACCCACTAACTCCACTAACTATTACCCACTACTAGAACATACTAAATAATTAGACACATGCTAAAATACTAAACTAAATTACTAAAATGCCCAATCGACTTAGTCCAACCGATTCGACCCGCGACCGGTCCGACATTAAACTTACCCAACAATCACCCCCGTAAGTTTAATGTCGGTTCTTGCTTCTTCTTCCATGCTTCCTTTCTTGATTCAAAACATTCTTACTTGCTTGAGTCGAATCATCTTGCTACACTTGCTATTCGTTTCGGCTTTTCTTACTTAAACCGAAATCGCTTCTTGCTAAACTTGCTTTCTTGATTAACAGGCCACTTGCTACCTGCTTTAAGAACACATCGGTTCTTGTCTCTTGCTTAATCGGTTCGCGCGCATCCGATTTTTTTCTCTTGCTTCTTGCTATGGTTCTTTCTCTTGCTCTTGCTTTGAACCTTCTTGCTTTTGCTTGCTTGTTTAAACAATTTATTACTATTGTTTAAACTATTCTTGCTGCTCTCCGGAAAAGATAATTTGCCTGCTTGAATTATTAATCCACTTGCTTGCTTTATATTAAGACCTAGTCGGCAGTCGCCTGGTTGCTTGCTTCTCAACAAATTCCGGCCGTAATTTATTCATGTGCATGTGACTACTTAATTCACCTACATGCCCTTCCATTTCTTTAATTTTCTTCAAATCGTCTTCTCCCCCTGCAGTCAAAAGAAATTTTACATTTGATCGTGAGTTCGTGACTTGCTTGAGTAACCGCAGAGTTCAACGTCCTGCATGCCTTTTGCTTTCTCTCTTTTCCGTTCAAAAATCCTTGCTTCCGATCAACAAATCGTCCGGTCATACCGCTTCTTTCTCAGGCAAACGCCGGTCACGCTCACCTCGGTCTTCTGGTCACCTTTTTCGGTCTAGGGTTCCAGATTTCGGTCTTCTTTCTCTTTCTCCGGCAAGAAATCGATCTTCTTTGGCCGGTATTCGGTCTTCTCAGGCTAACCTCCGGTCTAGGTCGCCTCGGTCTCTGTTTTCTCGGTCTAACATTCTTTCAAGACGCCGGTTTTCTATGCGGCTCGTCGGTCTTCGCCGGAATCTCCTCCGGTAACGGTCTCTTTCTACGGTCTTTGGTCTTTCTCAGACAACCCGCTGGTCACGGGTGTCTTCGTCGGTCTTTGCTACGGTAGTAGCCCGGTCCTTTCTTCTTTCTTCTCACATCGATCGGTCTGTTTTGCTGATCACTAATGAGCAGCCTTCCTTCTTTCTTTTCTTTTCTTTGTTGTACTTACCGTTCATTTCTTCAATTCTTCTCAACCTGCAGTTTAGTGGGCTGCACCCTTCTTCACCAGAAAACGACTCTCAAACCGGCACTCCTTTTTCAACCTAAGCGCTCTGATGCCAATTGTTGGTTTAGGCCCCAATTCACACTAAAAAAACACTCACGTACAAGAGATGTTTTCAGCTTTCTTACTTGCACACTTTCATTAATCAAGTAGAAGGAACTTAAATACACCATTAAAACAAAGACCCACTACTCCTATAAACTAGAAACACTACCCACTAACTCCACTAACTATTACCCACTACTAGAACATACTAAATAATTAGACACATGCTAAAATACTAAACTAAATTACTAAAATGCCCAATCGACTTAGTCCAACCGATTCGACCCGCGACCCGTCCGACATTAAACTTACCCAACAGAAGATATGATATTTCCTTTTAAACTTTTGAAAAAAATTTGGTGCAATCTTAGCGAATTGCTAGGATATTATAATACGATTTAGGGTTATAAAAAAGGTAATATCTATTTTTGCAAAATTATTGACAAATTTAAACCAGTTAAATAATATTTAAGTAAACTATGGAGGAGGTTGAGACCTACGCCAAGGGGATGGGTTGCAAGACGGGGTCGTTTCCATTCAAGTATTTGGGAATCCTTGTTGGCGCTAATATGAACCGCATAAGGAATAGGGATTCAGTGGTCAATGTTTTTAAAAAGCGCCTCTCATCTTGGAAGGCGAGTGTGGTTTCTATTGCAGGGCGTGTGACGCTTATTAAGGCCGTTTTGGAGAGTCTTCCGGCGTATCATTTCTCTTTATATAAGGCGCCTATCACGGTTATTAATAAGATGGAGTCTATTATCAAACGTTTCTTATGGGGTGGCAGTGAAGACAAGAATAAGGTTCATTGGGTTTCTTGGGTTAAAGTTACTAGAAGTATCAAAGATGGTGGCCTGGGTTTATCTCAATTAGAAGACAATAATTATGCTTTGCTCCTGAAGTGGTTGTGGAGATACCGAATGGAGAGTGGGGCTTTATGGAGGAAGGTTGCGGATGCGATTCATGGTTCGAATAGAAGATGGGAGACAATTCCTTGTAATAACCGATTTCCAGGGGCTTGGTCTAGATTGGTGAAGACCGGCAATAAGCTTAAAGCTAACGGGTCAAATTTTACTAATCTGATCCGTGGTGTGGTGGGGGACGGTTTAAACATAAAATTCTGGATCGACCCGTGGTTAACATCGGAACCTTTAAAAGATAAGTTCCCTAACTTGTTTTGGCCGGAGGCTAATAAACGATGTACGGTGGTTGAAAGACTCGGTGATCGGACAGATTCTAATAGTATTTGTTGGAGCTGGAAACAATATCCTCATACAGTGGTAGAGATGAATGAATTGATCCAATGTCATAGAGACTTAGCTTTGTTCCAGCTCAATGATGGTGCGGATGGTTGGTCTTGGATGCTAGGTAATGGTGATGCTTATTCGGTCAAAGATGTTCGTCTATGGATATATGCCAGTGATCGTCGTGAAGATAATTTGGCGCTAGAATGGTGCAAGTGGATCCCGAACAAATGTAATATCTTCATGTGGAGGGCGAACTTGGATAGGATTCCTACTAAGTGTGCTCTACATCGACGGAATATTTTCCTTGGGGATACTTTGTGTGGTCTTTGTGGCGATTGTGATGAGACGGTGGACCATTTCTTCTCGGGTTGTATGGTGGCTTGTGGTGTTTGGGACGCTATCGCAAACTGGTGCAAAATCCCTCGTTTCTTTGTGTTCTCTTGTTTTGACGTATTTCATATTACAGATTCCTTACCGTTTTCGCAAAAGAAGAAGGAGATTATCTACGGTATTGTTATCATTGCTTGTTGGCGAATGTGGAAGGCTAGGAACGATCGGATTTTCAATGACAAGGCGGTGACTGTGGCGCATATTGTATCGGATGTGAAATCTTTTGGTTATCTTTGGTTTAAGAGTAGGCATAAGGAGGGTTTGTTAGATTGGAAAAATTGGTGTAGTTTTGATTTTTAACTTGTTGTAATTGGTTTCCTTGCGTGGTTCGTCTCCTTCTTGGAGATGTCCCCCGCGGGTGGTGTTTATTGAAATTTGCCTTCCAAAAAAAAAAGCTATGGTCTTTCATGGATATCTTCTTAAACAAATAAAGCATTATATTTAGGGAACACTAATTTAACTCAATAAATTTCTTACTATCCTTCATATTACTTGTCCTAACCTAAATTTTATACGGATCTTTTAATATTTGAAATTTTTTCCCTTATTTTACACTTTTATAAAATATTCACTCAACGATTGTACTTACATTAAATGTTAATTAATGTGTGTGTATATATATATATACATATCTTATAACTATATATAAAGCATATTAGAGAGAGACTTTTCAATGTCTTAAAATTAAGATCTGTACATCATGTAAAGCTAATGGTACAAGTGATAAAGCTTACGTTAATAACTTGAAATCATCTCCCCCTTTCAAAATTCAAATGAGACCTGACACACGCTCTCATTTTTGAAATCCCGCTCTAAAAAACCCTAAGAACGCCTTCTACTTATTTCAGTTCTTAAGAATCCTCCCTGATAGAAGAGAGAGGATGATAGAAAGAGACAAGACGGCGATAATGGTGGTGGTGGATCTACTACTTCTTCAACGGCGGCATGTCACATCCCTTCGACAACGACGACTATGGCAGTCTAGGGTTTTACCCCTAGCCGGAGTTTGCTGTCAACATAAGAACACAACCACCTGCAACAATATTTGTGGTGACTTCATGTTTTTGTTTTCTATCCGACAAGGTAAAATTATCCAATTTTAAACCCATATTACCTGATGCGAAAAATAACACCACCAGTGGTGCCAGTGGCGACTTGGTGATGAAGGGTTTGACTAATTGTTTAATTTTGTGTTTATTTTCTATTAAGATGTTATATTCCGATTTTTATTTGCACAAAAAAAATCTTCTAGGGCTTTGTTGTTCACGGTAAGATAAAATTTACAAGTTGTCTATAACTTATTCCTGAAGGCCAAATGTGATAGCTTAAAATTGTTCTATTAGAAAATGTATTTTTATTTTCTTTCCCTAACGTGGTAGCTTATACATCTAGAGATGTATATGTGTTGTTTTAGCTAATTTTTTCAAGTATGTGTCATTATATTGCTCTCTCTACTTACAACTGTTATAATAATTGAATTTCTATTTGAGAAGTAATTACGCTATATTGTCAAAGATTTAAGATTTTGCGATACTGTTAGGATTCTAACATTATGTGCTAATGCTTGGAAAAATAGTTCTCATTCCTACAACTCTGGTTCTTCAAATGGGTGAAGAGCATGTAAGTCTTTTCGTAATCTTGATAACCGATTATTTTTAAATTACAAAAGTTCGTTTAATTCACACACATTGGTTGATTTGTTTCATATTAAGAAGAAAAAGAAAAGATGACAGGTGATGCAGCAATCCAGAGATAGGGAGAGGTATTGGTGGATTCAGACATGCTTATGGAAGTGCTAAATTTTCCAAAAAATATTTTGTGAGGTTTATAACATTTGTTTTCCATTTTTCCTATTCAAATTTTTTACCTTATGTTAATTATACTATTAGTTTCTGATGAGAATGTAAGTTAATCCAGTTGCATTAATGTAATAATGCTTTTGATTTTGTCAAGAATTTAACTGATTCACAGTTTAAGTGGTCTAAAATGCAGCAATGAACTATTTCTAAAGATATCATTGATGTAAATAGTTCAATAAAAGCTAATGTGTGAGAAAGAGAAACTGTTGCAATAATTTCCAATTGTATATTGAAAGAATTTAAAGAGGTTAGTAGGTAACTGATAATTTGTTTCGGCAATGTGGGTAATATCTTTTAGAAGTTTTATATCATATTTGTATTTTTTTTATGGCTTGCTTTCGGATCTTTAGGATTTGCATTTGTGTGGGGCTACGATTTTTTTCTATATATGATGATATTGTAATTTGATTTCTATTGAAGCTTTGACTTTATATAAGTTAATCAAATTGAAACAAATTTGTTTGCAAATTATTATATATATTAAAAATCAAAATATAGTTTGTGTGATAAATTTACTGTTCATTTAGGTTCAAGTTTCTATGCTTCTAATACAACTCAATAATGATTTCATTTAGGTTCAAGTTTTATGATTTTTACATTGATTACCTCTGCCTTCTCATCACACCAAAAACCCTAATTTGTGTGTGTCTGCCTAATCAGGACAACGAAAGGGGTACATGTTCGTGTGCAACTCCAATCATCGGCAACCCTCGATGATCTCTCCTTCAACCTTTTCTCTCCGACAATGGCGGTAGTGGTGCGACCTCGATGCCAGTGGTTCCGCCATAGAACATGATGAAGATGGAGAAGATATGCAAATAGTTAAACAAAAGGTTACGATCTCTATTCTCTGTAGGAAGGATTTATTCCTTTCAGGTATATATGCTTTGATGTTTACGTCCAGGTTTTAGTTCTTCTGGATTATGAATCGTTAACAGGTTTGGTCTGCATTTTTTAGGGCTTAACGTTTGTTTAGTTTCCATCCTTAATAGTCATTTAACGTTGTTTTGTGTTTGGAATCGCTATAGCAATATGGTGTATGTGGGTTTGTAAAACCCAAAAATTGATGTCCTCCAATTGTTACTCCAAACTTTTGGTGTATGTGGGTTTGTAAACCCCAGAAAACTGATGCCTTGCAATTGTCGGTCCAAATTTTATTAAGTTACAAACCTTCCACCAATGCTGGGCACGTATTCTCAACAATTTTCATCTTCTTCTTTGCATTATGCGCGGTTTCTTCTTTATTTTCATTGAATTTGATCTAAGTTGTTGATTTATTATCGATGATGTTAGTTTTTTGATGTGTTTTCCGTGTATAGGCATTAGGGATTTCTAGGTTTTCTTATCTGGTTCTAACCTCATGTGATCTTTAGCATCAAGTTGTTAAATTGAGTTCAAATTATTATTATTTTTGTTGTAGAAACATTTGAGTTTTGATCAATTTTGTAGAGTTTTGATTGAACTTTAATTGTTGGTGTTTTTGATTTGAAGTGTGCATTTTAATAGAATAATTGACATGCGCTTTGATGGACCAAGAAAAGACAGGGGCTTCGTTAGGAATACTGTAGTTAGCTAGGTTTTTTAAATTGAAGTTTTTGGTTGGTCTCTTTTGTGGCTGATGAATCTTTGGTTAGATGTCTTCTATACTTGGTGAATATTATGTTTCTTGCATTCGTATTGTAGCTAAAATAACTTTAATTCATAAACGTGTTTTTTTCTCTAATTGCAAGTTAATCATTTTATGTTTAATAAACAGATGAAAACAACAATGTCAAGATTTGAACATATCTATAATGTTATGGTTACTAAGTGTATAGATTATCTTTGGAAATATAAATGCAAAATAAGGAGCATAAGTATTTGCAACGTACATTCATGAAAATGAACAGCTCCTTCTAAGGTAATGATAATTTATTAAGTTGTTTTGATTGTATTATTGTAGAAATTGATAATTTAGATGCCAAAGTGAAAGATAAGATTGAAGCAACATGTTCAATGAAATAGGATGCATCCACAAAGTGAGTTGTGTTTTAGGCAATGATTTACTTTTGAATCATAACTATTTTGACGCCTTTTGTTTTTTAAGTAGTATTTGTTAGCAAAATGAGCATTTATGATTCACGTATTTTAATCCTAATTTAATGAAACATAACTATTAGAATTGTAATATGAAAAATATGAACATAAAAAGTTTAAAGCCTAACTAAAAATGTTTACAAGTCAACTCAATAACCTCATACTAAAAATATAGCATGTTTCCAACCTAAGCATGTTTTGATGTTCAGCATGCTTTAAATTAAGCATCTTATGAAGTGCAGGTCCTTTGAAAACCAAACATTCACAAAGAGAGCTAATCATAGGAATATGCTACTTTGAATCTGCAACATATGAATGCAAAATCCAGTTAGTAAAATTCAACAAAAGGTTGTAATATATTTTTGCTAAATGAATCGGTCATGCTATGTAAATACGCATGTATAATGCTGTCCTTAAGCATTATACGATTTAAAGCGAAAATCCGTTTGTTGCAAACGACGCGCCGCAACGTGCGCGGGTACATATCCTAGTTTATATATATATTAAAAAGGAAGTTTAGTTTCTGAGGGGATGTCACTATTCATTTTGGAATTGTTTTTTATGCTTATGGTACAACTTAGTCAATGCATGCTTATATTCCACCCAACACTTTTCTCTTTCTCTCGCACAAATACTGAGCTCCTATTTGAAACCCAATCCAAATGCGATTCAAGTGATTCAGGTTTATTTCTTGCTGTTTGTTCACATTCTCATACTAAATTTGTTTTAGTATTCATTCTGATTGAAGGTGATCGGAGCATCTGGTGACCGCTAGCGGCAAACCATCTTCAGCAATCACCAATGCTCATCTCACCGCCTCCCTCAATCTTTCATGCTCAGATGATTGGGTTCCCGTGCTCCGTTGGCAGCGGGTTATGTATGACAACCACTGGCTGCCTCATCTCACTGCTTCATTGCTTCCCTCTCACTCTAATGTCTTTGTTCCAATGGGCTTTTCGATCCGACTGAGACCCTAGGTTTCAAGGAGTACAAACGTCTGTTAGGTGTGTTTTCGTTTCCCCCAATTCATTGACTATAGCGAACGATTGTCGTCAACGGAGGTAAATATTTGGTTAGGGAGAGTAGGAAAAGCGTGAAAAATAGGCTACCTATTGTACAGTCCTCCGGGAACCGGAAAATCGAGCTTGGTCGCAGCAATAGCGAATTACTTGAATTTTGACATATATGACTTGGAGTTGACTAACATCAATTCAGATTCGGGGCTGCGGCGGCTGTTGGTGTCGACGGCGAACCAATCTATACTGGTGGTGGAGGACATTGATTGCTCGGCGGAGTTGCATGATCGGGAGCAGGTGGAAGCGGCGAAAGCTGCAGCTCGAAAAAATCAATGGCGAGGTTATGAGGAAAAATCCAAAGTTAGTGACAAATTACAAATATATTGATTTGATAAAAAAATAGATTCAATCAATTAAGAATAAATTTGTTAGGCATATAGGTATGAAGACAATGAAAATTTATACCATGAGAACAAATACTTAAGTTACTTGGGTCTTTGGTATATTTTATATGGACTCCTATGAGGTATGAGTCGGATCATGATTCAGGTCATAGTTTAGGTGATTGTTTGAATCATGGCACAGGATTTGGTTCGAGTTATGGTTTTGGCAATGTCAATTCATGGTTAAACCAATGATCAATCATGATTGGGTCGAATAATGGTTCGGTTCATGGATCGGGTCAAAATATTTGTAAAAAGAAAGATAGAATTAAACAAAATCATTCAATTCATTGAATGAATGAAAAACCACTGCTCAGCAATTAAAATCACTATATGGAGGGAATCATAATCATTATATAATATTACATTTCATTCCTTTATGACTCATTCTATTACACATTCCATTCATGGATACCAAATGTTGTATTAGCTTTTTTTTATAAATAGATGATAGAAAAATTATTTACTTAAATGGGTTATTTGAGTCGTATATTAAGATGTTACTTAAGCTTTGACCTTTTACGTGGATTTCAAAAGTATCATGTCGTTTACCTGCATCAATATAAGCGGAAAACACATTCCATATCAATGTAACGAACCCGACGCAACGCGTGGGTTGTAAATCTTAGTTTGTAAATTAAATTTGAACAACCGCGATGATGATGATGAAGGGGAATCTACTCCTGAAGATGTGTGTCTTAATCTGCTATTTATATAATGTTGTTGCTGAGTATTTATATAATTTTGAATTCTGTTTTGTTTATTTTTTTCTATGATATATCATTGAAATGAAGGTAAGTTACATTTGCAATTGCATAATAAACATGAAGGATGAGTGAATGCCAAAGGTAATAAAAGCTTCTGTTTTATTTCTTTTTTTTTTTTAACAGCGAAAATTTATTAAAACACCAAAGACCTAGCAAGATGCTAGCCATAATACAACACCAAAACACCAAATATAATCCCAAGTACAAATAGGCCCCAGATCTAATCTAATCCCCAATTAAAAACATATCATCAAGAAAAAGACTTCCAAACATCCCAACTCCAACCGCTCTCCTTGCTTCTACTTGTGATCCAAATGAAGCTTAATCTCTTTATTTCTTCAACAATGAATTAATCTCTTTATTTCTGTTTTATTTCTTAATTTCAATGAATTAACAGGTTCATTTCCATATGGGATGGATGGCGTTACACTTGATTTCAACCTTGCTGTAAGCCTACAGATTTTCTATGCAATAATTAGGCAATATATAGTTATAACTATAGTGGTTAATGTTTGAATAAATATATGTTTTGTTTCTCATTATATGATAATTTAGTGATCAAGTAATCATTTGGAATAATAATCAGTTTCATACTAGCAGTGTTAACATCAAACGAACACAACATTGTATATTGTTGTTATCGCCGCTGCATAGCGCGGTTTCCCAACTAGTGTACATATATAGGGAAGGACTCATAAGAAAACCATCATTTTCTAGAAAACTAAGAAAACCACTCTATCACCATTGATCTCATCAATCTATGGTTGAGATCAAAAATGACAATTTTGTAAATAAATAGTAATTAAAGGATTTCAATATAAGATAATAAGGATATAATGGTCCACAATTTTTTCTCTCTCTCACATATTTAATGAAAACTCCTAAAATAAATCTTCTCTCTCATCTCTTCTCTCTTCTTTCTCTTAATTTATAAAACAACAAATAGAATTCAAAAAAAAAAATCAACTCAAAAAACTAAATTCTAATAATTTAAATTTCATACAAACAAACTGATTTTTTTTAGTAAAACCATCTGATTACATGTATGTAATAAACCTGACTATCTGATTACATATATGTAATCAGCATAAATATTTACATACGTAACTATGATTACATATATGTAATCATACAAATGGATTCATTCTATCAATTTACATACATGTAACATGCTTACATATATATATAATCATACAAACAAATTTGATTACATATATGTAATCATTCAAGAAAAAATATACATGTAAGCAAATATTCTTTTTTTAACAAAAAAGAATAATAAACAAGATTGTGATTATATAAATATGCTTACACATATGTAATTATACAAGTAAATTTAATTGTATATGCGTAAGCATTCAAAACAAATACAAATGAAAAAAATAAATAAATATAAAAATATAGTATAGATTGATCTAAAAATGACACAGACATTAAATCCATTAATAAACCCATGTGCTTATTGCTTACCTTGGAACTCAACAAAACTAATATCACACTTCACAATGAAAAAATTTATGTATTACGGAGTAATTCTTCAGTCGTAAATGAATTCGTTGTGCATCCGTCATCATATTCTTCATCGTTCCCTTTGAAATCGTTGTCCAGTGTCCACCGCATTTCCGTCGTCATATTCTTCATCCGTTATCATATTCTTCAGTCAGTTTTTTACCCCGGATGAGAAGAAGCTGAGACTAATCCTAATAAAAAACCGCTGCAAGCAGCTCTGATGTCGTACACAGGTGCTACGTTCCCGTCTTCCTTTCCCGAACAGAAGCGCACACACTCGAGTGTGTGTTGCGTGAGGCTGGATCAAGGGAAACACCATCGTTGAGGCCGAAGTTTGCCCAGAGACGCGGAAGGGAGTTGCTGTGGTGAGGCGGTGGCTGACCAGCCAAGGAGCTCGCCGAAGGTGGCCGGTTGTCGATGAAGAGAAGGGATTGAAAAATGAAAGCTAGGGTTTTTAATTTGTCATTTTTAATCTCTTTTAGTTTTAAATATAGATTTAATTTGAAATTAATAATTTCCTAAAATAATGAATGAAATTTGTACTAAACTGCCCTTTAAAAAACAAAAAAACAAAATAATTATAAATTATGTAATTAGTTGAGAATAGTTTTCTTGCTTTTCTTCGAAATGAGTGATTTTCTTATGATCCTTCCCCTATATATATATATATATATATATATATATATATATATATATATATATATATATATATATATGAATAAGATCAAATGTTAAGCCTCCCTTTTAGCGTTAACCCGTTAATCTTGGCAAAAAATGTCCGAATCATTGAATTTTTTTTCATGGCCTTTATTATACATAAATAAGGGTGTTTCTTTTTTGTGTTTTTGCTAATTCATCACCATTTGGAATTTAAAACAATTGTAAGTGTAAAGACTAATAAAGGCTGATGCTCACCAAACTTCTCTTTTTGTCTAAGTGAAAAAGCTTCAATGACCAAAAGCCTTCGGAAGGATGAAGTAATTCTTCGGAAGCAACATTGCTTCTGAAGGATAACTTATTCCTGCCGAAGGTTTTACAAAGACAACTGCTTCAGAAGAATATCATGTATTAAAGCTTCCGAAGAATTAAATCTTCCGAGGAATCTTCTTGAGCACTGAAAACAAAGACTTCTGAGGTTTATCCTCTGACAAAGACTGTAGCAGATTACTCTCATGGTACAAAAGGTACTGACACAAGACATGCTGGTCCGAGGAAAGACAAAGACAACATGTAATGAGTCAGATAAAGTGCCTTACCTCTCCCATGCTGCATTAAATGCAAAAGATCATCTGAAGCCTTGAAGATCAACAACATTAAATGTCTTTTGTATTTAGTAGTCTTTTGTAATTTCAATGTCTATTAATGTAATGATGATAACTGAATGTCTTAGCCTGTTAAGACACTCAACATACTAGAATAAGCTTTACTTTATGTACTTGTCTAGTATACCCAACTTGTATTCCTAAGTGTATACGGTTGTAGTCTCGGCTATATAACCTCCCATTGTATGTTCACTGAGGTGTGCTTGTACACTTCTACTTTGAGAGAAATATATCCTTGAGCTTGAAATTATTCTTGTGTTCTTATTGTTGTTCAAGGATAATTATTTTGTCATCTGAGTGTTTGGGAGATCAATCTAACAGAACATTTCGCATCTGTTAGATTAAAGCAAGAAATACTTGTGAAGTGTTGTTTAGATTAAACAACCCGATCCTACAATAGGTATCCGAGATTTGGCTCTTGAACTTAAGTGACTAATCATCCTTAAGTTACCAGTTCTTTTTCTTCTAAAAATCTCATCGTTTCATCACTCATATTTTCTGTGTTTGTCTAAAATGGCTGCTCTAAACAAACATGATACAGAAAATGGCACTCTCAACAAGCCACCAATGTTCACACCTGAAGACTTTGACACCTGGAAAGTCAGAATGGAAGGATTCATCAGGAATCAGGACTTCAAACTTTGGAAGTCTGTTCTTGAAGGTCCTTACATTCCAACAGTTGCGGCTGCTGGTGCTGGGGGGGCTGCAGTACCAAAAGATCCATCTATGTACTCAGATGAAGACTACAAGAAGATGGAAGTTGATTCTAAAGCTCTTTGGCTCATTCAGATGTCAATACCGAACTCTATTATACATGTATTCAAGAAATGCAAGTATGCTCAAGAGCTGTGGAACTCCTTGAAACAGATGTATGAGGGTTCAGATGATGTCAAAGAAAATAAGAAAGATATGCTGAAACAAATGTCAACAAAACAATGAAAATATGTCTTCACAGTACCTAAGGTATGTCCAACTTGTGGATGAATTGACAACTGCAGGTGTAATTCTGGATAATCAAGATGTGCTCAGAAAATTTCTGAGATCTCTTCCAAAGGCATGGAACATTTATTCTGTTACAATCAGAAGAACAGAAAACCTGAAAACTCTAACTCTTGGAGAGTTGTTTGGTATTCTCAGTGCCTATCAAATGGAATTAGATGCCCAAGAATCTAAAGTCTCCCATTTACCATCTGAATCAGCTGCTCTTTATGCACCCATAAACAATCCTCCATACCAAAGCTACCAACCCATCTATCATCCTACCTCCATACCTACTGTCACCTATCCTGAAATCTCAACTCCATCAAACTCTAACACAACCCCACTACTAACCTCTGGGTAAGGAGCTTTTATGGCCGAAAAAACCAACTACTTCCAATTGTGTCAGGAAGATTTAGATGGTATTCCTGCAAATGATTTAGAGGAAATGGACATCAATTACCAGATGGCTATGATTTCCTATCGAGCAAAGAAGTTCTATCAGAGAACTGGCAGGCAGTTTAAAAAACACAACATGAAAACTGGGTTTGGTCTAGACAAGTCCAAACTTAAATACTTTAATTGCTAACAGTTAGGCCACTTTTCCAGAGAATGCAAGTCCACATGAACTCAGCCGACAACTTCTGGGCAACCACAACAAAGACCATCAAGCTCAACAAACAATGCAAATATTGCAGAGCAAGACTTTGCAGATTGGAGCTTTCAAGCTGAGGATGCTTCCATTTCCAACAGTGCATTAATGGCAAATGACTCATCTTCTTCAAACAAGGTAGCTGATAACATGTGTACACCTGAATGTTTAGAAACATTATCTGTTTATAAGAAGATAATTTCTCAACTCTGTAATGAACTTGAGTCCTTACAAGTTGTCAAGGCAAATTTCTTTGAGGCTGAAAGAAACTATAAAGAAAAGATTGATGAAATGGAAAAGACCATTTCAAGTTTAAAACATGAAGATACTAACAAACAGTGTCAAATTAAAAATCTTTTAGAAAGACTAACCATCGCCAAGACTGAACTTGTAATGGCTGAGTCTTATAGAGACAACTGAACTGGTGAATAAACATGGGGCTGGTTTGGGATATAACAGGGTAGAACCTCCATCTGCATATACTTCCATGGTAGATTTTAGGTGTAAACCACTAGTTGACCTTGTGTATAATGAAGAATTGGACATACACAAGGTGGTTCAAACTGATAATCTCTCTGATCTAAACCCAAGTACCTCAACATGCTCAGATAAGGATGATGTTCCTGTTAAACCAGTAAAAGAAAAACAAGCTTTGAAAATCAAGAAACAAAATAAGAAAACTAAGAAACTTTCAACAGTTTTTGTCAAAGCTAAAAACACAGGAAATATCTCCTCAGATGAATATGTGACTTGTCCATCTGACAAGTCAAAAAGAGGTAGATCAAAGGAGAGAAAGATCAATTTTTCAGGGAAACAGGCAGAGTCTAAGGCCAACAAATATGTTGGAACATCCAAATCATCACTCTCTGTGGATCAAGGTTCAGCTTTCATCGAAAAGGATCAGCAGCAATGCTCTCCCAACACTCAAACTATATGTTTGATATGTGGTGAGGAAAATCACTTTGCTGCTGATTGCTTCTATAATTCAAGAAGCATAATTTCCTCAAAAGTACAGGGAAGAGGAAGAAAGAATAGCTGGAGTAAGTCATCTACCTCTTCAGAAGAACAAGGAAGAAATCCATTCAAGAAAGCATCGGAAGCTAACAATTATGACAATCGGAAGAAACAAAACCAAAAGGCTTCCGGAAAGAAAGCATCAAAAGCAAAGACAAAGGAAGCTTCTGATAGAAAAGGAACCTCGGAAGCTCATAAAAAGAAGGCTTCCAACAAACAAAAGAAACCATTTTCCTTCGGTAGAAAACCATCGGAAGGAAAAGAAAACGTAGCTTCCGATGACTATCAAAAGAAGCAGAGTCTTCCGACAACTCACAAAGTTAAACAAGTATGGAAGAAGAAGGAATCAACTGATAAACCATCCCTCTTATCAGAAGCTAGCACATCATCTGTTTCACCTAAGATGATGTCAAAGAAATTTACTTACAATGATGCAAATGGCAAACCCAAGACCACATGGGATTGGATTCCCAACAGAAACTAACTCACTTCTGGTCATGTGCAGGGACAACAGGAATCAAAAGGCAACTTGTGGATAGTTGACAGTGGCTGCTCCAAGCACATGACAGGCAACAAGACTCACCTGCGCAAATATGAACCATTCTTTGGAGGGTCTGTTGCTTTTGGAAGTGATCCAGTGGGAGGTTACATAACAGGTAGGGGCACAATCACTAATGGCAAGGTAAGCTTTGAGAATGTGCATTTTGTAAAAGAACTTAATTACAATTTACTGAGTGTATCACAGGTGTGTGATCAAAAGCACAACATGTTGTTTACTGAGCATGAATGCATTGTCCTGAAACCAGGATTTGTGGTACCAAATGATCAAATTCTGCTTAGAGCTCCAAGAAGAAACAACATGTATATGCTAGATATGAGCACAGCTTCACCTCTTAGTAATATAAGCTGCTTTGTCTCAAAAGCTTCACTTGATGAATCATCTCTTTGGCATAGAAGACTTTGCCATGTAAACTTCAAAAATATGAATAAACTTGTCAAAAATAATCTAGTAACCGGTTTACCAACAAAGGAATTCATTTGTGTTGATAAATGTGTTGCATGCTTAAAAGGTAAGCAGCACAAGTCATCTCATCATGCCAAAGAGATAAATTCTATTACAACAGTCCTACATTTACTGCATATGGACTTGTTTGGTCCCACAAGTGTTAAAAGTCTTGGTAGAAAGTCATATTGCTTGGTGATCACTGATGATTTCTCTCGGTATACCTGGGTATTTTTCTTAAATACCAAGGATGAAACTGCTGAGATCCTAAAGTCATTTATACTTAGGGTGGAGAATGAAAGTGATCATCATGTAAAAATAATCAGGTCAGATCAGGGAACAGAATTCAAGAATCAGATTTTAAATTCTTTTTGTGAATCTAAGGGTATAACAAGACAATTTAGTGCTCGTAGGACTTCACAACAAAATGGTGTTGCTGAGAGAAGGAATAGGACACTAATTGAGGCTGCAAGGACCATGTTGTCTGATGCCAAACTTCCAATAACTTTTTGGGCAGAAGCAGTCAACACTGCCTGTTATGCCCAAAACAGAATATTGGTAGTTAAGACACATGGTATGACTCCTTATGAAATTTGGCATAAGAGAAAGCCATTCATTGGATTTCTCAAACCATTTGGATGTCAGTGCACCATCTTGAATACTAAAGATTATTTAGCTAAGTTTGCTGAGAAATCAGCAAAGGGCTACTTTGTTAGGTACTCTTCAAATGCTAAGGCTTATAGAGTATACATCAAAGCTTTCAGAGTTATTGAAGAGTCTGCAAATGTTCAGTTCAATGAACATACTCTTAATAAACCTGGTACAGGCCCTGATTGGCTATTTGATCTTCATAGCTTTACATCTGTATTTAATCTGGTGAAAGAGTATGTTCTATTTTCACAGTCAGCTACCACAGACACCTCCAAAGGCACAAGAGAAGATGACTTTCATGTTGAACTGCCAATGGCTTCAAGACAAATCTTGGCAGAATCCACTTCAGCACAAAATGGTGTGTCACAGTCTGAGACAACAAACACTTCTCAGGCAGGTCCGTCAATTGAATCTACTTCTGAGTTACAACATCAAGAAGAAGTAGGAAGTACTTCAGCAGAGTTAAATCCTCAGGAGACCACCATTCTCAGAGAAAATCAACCCTCCCCAGTCCAAATTCAGAATCCAAAAGATCTGCCAGAAATTCAGCTCGAGGTAGTACTTCCAAATCTTGAGTCAATCAATCTGGATGTGGGTTCTCAACTGGATGTGATTCCCATAACTCGCATCCATAACACTCACCCATTTGAAATCATTATTGGCAATGTTGAAGAAGGTGTAAAAACAAGAAGCTCTATGCATGAAGCAAACATCTGTTTGTATTCATGCTTTCTATCCCAATTAGAACCTAAAAAGGTTGCTGAGGCTTTAAAAGACAACAGTTGGGTAGAAGCTATGCAAGAAGAGCTTCTTCAATTTGAAAGACAAGGAGTTTGGAAGACTTGCCATTTGCATAAGGGAAAGTATGGAATTGGAACCAAGTGGGTGTTCAGAAACAAGAAGGATTACAAAGGTGTTGTCATCAAGAACAAAGCAAGACTGGTTGTTCAAGGGTATACTCAAGAGGAAGGCATAGACTATGATGAAGTCTTTGCACCTGTTGCGAGAATTGAAGCTATCATAATCTTTTCGGCATTTGCAGTTGCAAAAGATTTCAAAGTTTTTCAGATGGATGTTAAGAGTGCTTTCCTGTATGGAGAAATAGATGAGGAAGTGTATGTGTGCCAGCCTCCAGGATTTGAAGATCCAAAGTTTCCTGATCATGTCTGTAAACTTGATAAGGCTCTCTATGGGCTGCATCAAGCTCCCAGAAAATGGTATGAAACCTTGTCTTCTTTTCTGTTGGCTAACAACTTCAAGAGAGGAACAATTGACAAAACTCTCTTTTTCAAGAAGTCTAATCAACATATTATGCTAGTTCAAATCTATGTTGATGACATTATCTTTGGTTCTACTAATGAATCTCTCTGCAAGGATTTTGAATCTCTAATGAAATCCAAATTTGAGATGAGTTCAATGGGAGAACTCACCTTCTTTCTTGGATTACAAGTGAAACAGACTCCTACAGGGATTTTCATTAGTCAATCAAAATATGTCAAGGACATTCTTGAAAGATTCAAGCTCTCTGATGGCAAAGCACTGGGAACTCCTATGTCCAAGACAACATCTCTTAGCCCTGATCTTGAGGGGGAGGATATTGATCAACACCAGTACAGAGCAATGATAGGCTCTCTGATGTATCTCACAGCAAGCAGGCTAGATATAATGTTTGCAACTTGTGTGTGTGCAAGATTTCAGGCTAATCCCAAAGTCTCTCATATGCTGGCTGTGAAAAGAATCTTTAGATACCTCAAAGGAGCATCAAGTCTAGGATTATGGTATCCTAGAAATGAAGACTTCCGGTTCATGGTTTACACAGACAGTGATTATGGAGGTTGCAACATCAGCAAGAAATCCACATCAGGAGGATGTCAATTTCTTGGATCCAGGATTGTGTCTTGGCAATGCAAGAAACAGTCATGTGTTTCTACTTCTACTGCAGAAGCAGAATACATAGCTGCTTCTAGCTGCTGTGCACAGGTCATCTGGATTCAAAATCAGATGAAGGATTATGGAGTAGATCTGTTCAATACTCCTATTCAGATAAACAATTCCAGTGCAATCTCCATCACCAATAATCATGTCAAACATTCCAAGACTAAGCACATTGACATCAGATATCATTTCATAAGAGATTGTGCAGAGAAGAAGTTGATACATTTAGTTAAAGTTGATTCAGAACACAACTTGGCTGATCTCTTTACCAAGGCATTTGATGAAGGAAGATTCAGGTATTTAATAACAGCCATTGGTATGATTAACTTTGAATAAATGACCAAGGGATGAATAAAACTTCGGAAGATATACTTAATTTGTCTTCGGAAGATAGATTAAGCCTTCGGAAGTATTATTTCTTCCTTAGTCGAAAGGTCTCACACTTCAGAAGGTAAATTACCTTCTGAAGCAATACTCTTCCGATACATTAACTTCGGAATCATAGACTTATGAAGGTACTCTTCAGAAGAAGGTGTCTTCCGAAGAACATTTTGCCTGATGATTTATCTAACATTTCAGAAGCATTGTTTCCGATGTATTAAATTTATACTTCTTAATCATTGCTTCTGATCCTTCAGAAGCAGTGCTTCCGACAGAATAAATTTTATACTTCGAAAGCAAATCTCTTCTGAAAAACTTTTGGTCTCCTTCACTCCTTTCGAAAGCCACATCTTCGGAAGCAACTCAGTACTTAAAGAAAATTCAAACATTTATTGTGAAACCAGCTGTCATCGGAAGACCTTTCTCTGACATCCGGATCTCAAATTTAATGTGTCTATATATTAAATGCTGAAATCCGAAAGTATAAAGGTCTCCCGCTCATTCATTTTCTCTCATCGTTTCACTTCAAAATTTTCTTTCTTCTTTCTCTCAAATCGTGACCTAAAAACCACAAATTGCCATGGATCTTCTTGCATTCAAACCTGCTCACAATGTACATGCGGAGTTATCAGCAGAACATGACGCTGACTTCGCCCCAATAGTCTCCTTTCTTCAAAGGAGCAGGTATTTCTTTGCTCTTACAATTCAGCCCTTGGTGTATGAATCTCATCACCAACAGTTTTGGGCATCTTGTTCTGTTTCTTCGTCTTCCAATGGTCGGTCTCTTAATGCCACCATTGATGCTCATCCTCTTGCTATCACTGTGGAGACCATCTGTCGGCATCTCAAACTAAATGATGCCGATGGAAATGTCTCATTCACAAAGGATGAGGTAGCATCGACATTTATGTCGATGGGGTACGAAGGTCCTCTCCCTTCAACAACCTATTTGAAGGGTAGAGTGTCCTATAATTACAAGTACCTCATGCATTTGTTCTTACATTGTCTGTCAAATAAATCTGGTGGTTGGGACCAAATTCCATCTGACTTAGCTTTGGCTATTCATGGTTTGGTCTCCAATCAACTGTTTAACTTTTCTGCTTTCATTTTCAATAATTTGGTTGACAATATTTCGTCACCAAGAAGTTTTGCATGTATCCCAGGTTTTTGCAACAAATCTTTAATGAGGAGTTGGGAACTTCCCTCTCTCTAACTAGGAATACATACAAAATGCCCTTGGTTTCTTCCAAGGTTTTTGTACAATTAAAGAAGAAGAGTGCTCAGCTCTCTAGGTAACTCACTCCTCTTCTTCCATCTATGGAGTCACATACTCCTGAAAGTGACAGCTCTGTTAACCCCACAGATGCTGAACCCACACCTTCCACTTCTGTTCCTCACCCCATAAAAATCACTTACAAACGCAAACGAACCCCTGTCCAACTCTCTACAGTTGTTCAGGCTCCTTCAACTGAACCCAAACAGAAAAAGGTGAAAAGGACTGCTCAGGGCAAAGTCCCACCTAAGGTGATAGCCACACCTCTTGTTGATCCACAGGTTCTTCCTCTGGAACCTGTGGCTGCCCTTACCCAGCCTGAAAACCGTCAGCTTATGTATCAAAACATATCTGAGAATATTCAAAGGGAAAACCCCATTCTTGAGTCTGCTTCCCTTGAAGCAACTCAACTAGATCAGAGACTGTCTCCCAGGTCTCCAGGGTCATATCACCCAGAAATGCCTCCCACCCACACTCACACCCAGGCTCAAGGAACCCCTGCTCTAACTGTGGAGGAACCACTCTCTCCCACTACCCAAACCTTTATGAGAGTGGTGACACAGTTACAGGCAAGGTTTCCTGACCCAGAGCCTATTCTATCAGAGGTTGGCCCCAGTAGTTTTGAAGGGGTCAATGCAGGTGAGGCTGCCACTACTGTTGATCTTAATCAAGCTCCACAGGACAGTGGTACAGGCAATAGGACCTCACCTGCGGCAACCTATGTTGGGGAGGACTTCTTTGAAGCTCTTCTCAATGAAGGGAATCCAGGGAGCCAAGAAACCATATCTGATGATGGAGATGTAGGAGCCAGGCTCAGGACTCCATTGCCCCATGATTCTACTCAGGTAGATGAGGGCACCCACACACAGGAATTGACGGCTACTATAACATCCCTCCAAGCCAGGGTAGCTGAAGTGGCTACCCTACGGCTTGAGGTCCAGACCAAAGATGCCACTATTCTGGACCTCAGGAGGCGTCCCCCTGTCATTCTACATCCCTTTCATCCTGATCCTGCTACTACCACTTTCACCTCCCCTGATGCTACCAAAAAGGGGGAGAATGCACCATCTGCAGGGTCAGGATCAGAAGTAAGAGAAGAGGAGGGTGCACAGGAAGTTAACCCATCCATAGTCACTTTGACTGCTGAATGGGATGACTTCTTGGGCACTTACTTTCAAGCTTCTTCTACTTCCTCTTCTTCTTCTTCTAAGGATACTATGGAGGTTGCCAAAGAGACTGAAAATCAAACAACAAATGTCTCTTTGGAACCTCAGTCCCCTTCTGGGACTAAGTCTCCAACTGAGACTCACTTGTCCCCTTCTGGGACTAAGTCTCTTTCTGAGACTGCAACCCAGGTTGCCATGGAATAAGCTACATAAGAAGAACTAATATCCATGGAACCTGTGTCCCCTTCTGGGACAAAGGCTGCGGAAGACCTCTCCTCTTCTCCTAAGCTCTCTGGGAATCTAATAAGGAATCAACCAAGATGGTTGGTCAACCGGATGGGGCAGTGAATGCTAAGGTTAACTCCGAAGCTGCAGCTGCTTCCGAAGGCCCAGTCATTCTTGATGTTTCCTCCTCAAAAGAGCTAAGTGCCAATGAACCAGTTGGTGAGGCAACAGGAGACATTGCCTCTGGGGTAAAAGTATCTGCTGATGATAAAGGAAAAAGGAAATTAACCCCATAGGAGGAGGCTGAACAAGAGGAGAGGATCCCAAAGAAAAAGAAGGGCCGACTAGACACTTCAATGGATGATGAACTCATCAGATTATCTGCCCTTCTTCAGGAAAAGGTGTATGATATCGATGAAGTACTAAGTTGGTCGGTACCTAGAATGGCTGCCGAGCTGGAATGGTACAGCAGCAAGAACAGGCTGCTGCTGCTGCATCCAAGGCCCAGATTGTACTTACAAAGAATCAAAAGGAAAAGGCCTACAAAGACAAGTCCAAGGCATTTCTCCTGGAATATGGCTTCCATGCTCGGCAGCTAGGCCCAATGAAGAACTTAACCATGGATATGCACATCAGAGACATCAAGGCTAAGATTTCCAGAGGTGAGTTACTTCCAATTGAGCAGATAAGGGCTCAAAAGGCAAGCCTAATGAGAGGCTTAGGTTTAGGGGGAGGAGCTGAAGAGAAAGACTTCTGAGGTTTATCCTCTGACAAAGACTGTAGCAGATTACTCTCATGGTACAAAAGGTACTGACACAAGACATGCTGGTCTGAGGAAAGACAAAGACAACATGTAATGAGTCAGATAAAGTGCCTTACCTCTCCCATGATGCATTAAATGCAAAAGATCATCTGAAGCCTTGAAGATCAACAACATTAAATGTCTTTTGTATTTAGTAGTCTTTTGTAAAGTCAATGTCTATTAATGTAATGATGATAACTGAGTGTCTTAGCCTGTTAAGACACTCAACATACTAGAATAAGCTTTACTTTATGTACTTGTCTAGTATACCCAACTTGTATTCCTAAGTGTATACGGTTGTAGCCTCGGCTATATAACCTCCCATTGTATGTTCACTGAGGTGTGCTTGTACACTTCTACTTTGAGAGAAATATATCCTTGAGCTTGAAATTATTCTTGTGTTCTTATTGTTGTTCAAAGATAATTATTTTGTCTTCTGAGTGTTTGAGAGATCAATCTAACAGAACATTCCGCATCTGTTAGATTAAAGCAAAAATTACTTGTGAAGTGTTGTTTAGATTAAACAACCCGATCCTACAGTAAGTTTGAGTTACATATCTGATGTAAGCAGTGTAACACAAACTTACACTTACTTACACTTGATTTAAATTCTAAACGGTGATAAATTAGCAAAAACACAAAAAAGAAACCTCCTCTATTTATGTATAATAAAGGTCATGAAAAAAATTTCAAAGATTCGGGCATTTTTTTGCCAAGGTTAACGGGTTAACGCTATAAGGGAGGGTTAACAACAGAACCATCCCCTGTATATATCTATATATACATATACCACACAAAATTACGGATTAATTTTGATCAAATCAAAATGTTTAAATTCAATTTTATGATATTCCAATTTTATTAACCAACAAATTTAGCGATTGAATTGGTTCATTTTTTTTACCCAATTTACTATGTAGTAGGTTATAAACCCGTGTATTATACGAGTTCGAAAATAAAAATTATTTAATTTTATTGCTTACATCTTTATAAATTTATATAATTAAAATAATTATATTAGTTACATGTTTTTAATATTAATAATAATAATATAATTAAAAAAGTTAAAAAACTTACAAAAATTATACAAAAATGTTCTTAATTTTTTTGTGTCTAACATTAAACATAGATGATATTTATTATCATATTATCATACTAGGATAGTTTCCCGTGTATCACACGGGTTGAATAAAAATATATTAAATAGTTAGCAATAAAAATTTCAAAACATCTTAAAGGGTTTATTTATATAAAATACAATTGAAATTGAATATAAGTTAAAACTTAACATAATAATATTATTTTTTTAAACATTTGTTATTAAAGTTTGTTTTTTTACACTTTCATTTTAAAAAAGCTGGTTTTAAAAAAATACTTTTTTTACAAAATATAGTTTAATATTTGTGTATTATATGAGTTAAAATTTATTTTTAATTGAAATATAACTCGAATATATTATTTAATGTTTACACATTTAATAAGAGAGAGAGGCGGAAAAATTATTGTAAAAATGCTTAAAATTGTGACACGTGTCCACTTTTATTTTTATTTATTATTATAGATAGATAGATTATTAATTACTACTATTAATTTACTATATTTATGTAAACAATGTATATAATTAATAACATTAATTGTGAGTTTATATTAAATTTTAAAAATGAACATTTATTTTGAAAAGAATAAGTGAATGTCATGCGGCATTATTTTGAATCAATAACTAGTATAGAAAGATGATAAGATATGAGATAACATTTGATCAACATTGACCATTTTAAGACGGATAGCATTAGTTACTTGGACACTAGTATTTTTTTTTATGAGATTTATTTTTTTATATAGAATAAGTAAATAAATAATTATTAAGTATGGTGTTAAAAAACTCATCAAATATTGTTAGGTTATTTAGTTGAAAAATATTATTAACATTACAATAATATAAAATTACTTATTTTTTAAAAATACGTAACGTAATATAAAATTAATATTATTAAATGATATACAACGTTTCTGATTGTAACTAAATTACATTAAATTGTTAGAAAGAGATATTTGATATAAAATATTAGAAAGCCTTTTACGCATTACAATCTCGTGCCAATAAAATCAGGAAAAATGCATTTAGTGTTTAAGAAATTCTTACAAGGTTTAATTTGCATGTATTTTGATATGACACACACGTCTATGATTGTTTTTAGAATACACAAGATAATGTCTCCAAATGTGCATATAAATATATTTGCTCCCTAGGTAATCTACCTTCTTTCATTTCGTATACGATCAATTTTAATGGCATGTGGGATAGTGATTAGACCTGTAGAATCACACTTGAATGTTATGTACATAAGCTTTCTATTGTTTCTTGTGTTGCATGGGTGCAAGTTGACTTCATTCGTCTATTTATGTTAGATTTTGAATATATATTCAATTTATAAGATATAATCTTTTGATATATGCAGGCAGCACATATGAAAAAAAGGACATAAGGGCTTTTGGTGTTCCGCCACCAAAAAACTGTAATGTACGTTGTGACCAAAGTCCTGACAAAAACAAATATTGTTGTTGTGGTGTGATCAAACCGGATCAATGCAGCCCAAGTGTTCTTATTTGTGATAGGCTTTGTAAGCGGGATAGAAAAACTTGTTGCACTTAATAAAGAAATTATAATTTTAAAATAACTATACATTGAATGAAAAAAATATATATACATTCATATATATATATATATACTAGTCAGAGACCCGCACGATACGACGGTGATGACATATTTTTAGATCAACAACTATAACACTTTACCTTTAAAAGAATATTGCACGTGAAACTATGGTCCAAGATTTTTAAAAAAATAGCATAACTCTCTCTAAAAAGTAATTTTCTTACAAAATGTATAATTGCTCAATTTTATTTTTAAAGATTATAATTTATCTGATGACAAAAGAGTGTTCAACATCAATTTTTGACCAAAAAAAACTCCTCCATCGATCCTTTCTTAAAATTCCTCCATGCATGTCAAGTCAACAATGAATTAATCTATATAAGATTTTATAATATATACTCAAAACCTAATTGAAAATGATCGAAATGCATATAAAAGAAATGTGTTTATTAAACAAAAATGAAATTTGATCAAAACACAGTAGGAAGCCATCAAATAAAGAAGAAAAAACCCACCATGATAAAAATAAGACTATTGAACCAGTGTGAGTATTAGAGAAAGTGGTAAAAATAAAACTTAACCAACCTAAAAATACTCGATCAAGATTTTATCTTAATAGAAACTAAAAAGATTAAATATTTAACCATTGGTATTTAAAAGCTATTAAAAATTATTTCTTTGTTAAAAAAAAAAACAAAAGTCCTAAATTACCATGATTTAACTTAAAACAAATGTCTTCAAATCACACCTTCCATTCTGGATGAACCTTTTGTTCCGCTAAACCTCTTGCGTTAGCACTCTTTTGTAATGGTCATTGCCTTCCGCTTTTACTTCCACCATCAACATCATTAGTCCTAAATATGAACATGTACTTTTAACATTAATATTTTCAAACTTTGATAAATTACGTTCTACTATCAACATTACCAACAACCCTAAATTCATATTTCAATTCAAAACAACAAATTAAACATACCAGCAACCCTAAATTCATATTTCAATTTTCCCCCGTCTCAATGTAGACACCTGCATAAACAAACATAACATCATGTGATAGAAACATCAATACAATACCTAAATTGAATCTTAATTTAAAAAATCAAGACACCCATTTATAATCATACAAAAATACCATGTGTTGGAAACTTCAACAACAAAACAAACAAACCATTCAGAACAATGAAACAACCCCATGTACATATAAAGTTATATCCTTTACCTGAAGGGTCCAATAGAAAGGAACAAAAGCATGCATATTTATATCTACAGTTGAAAAATTTCCAACCCTTCCATTTTCCATTTTTAACGGTCTATGAGGATTAACTATTACAACATTTTCATTTTCACATGCACCACCACCCGCCGCCATTCACGTGACTAATGCATGTCTACTTTCCTATTGAGGGGTTCTGCATATCAGTCACACATTTTGAACGTAAAATGAATGCAAACAAGTGTCATAATTAGAAACTTAAATAAATGGTATAGTAGAACATGCGTGCTTGTTTTCTTACATGACCAATTGTATGCCAGAAGAGAGAAAAAATCACACCCTCCTGTTGCAAGTTTCCCATAAGTGCAAGTAGTTGAATGTTATATTTTAGTTGTGTCGGTTACAAAAAGTTCTTTTTAAGGTTAAAAAAATTATATTCAGGACACTGATTGCAGCAACCCTCTCCACATAACTTGCAGGTTATCAACTTAGTCAACCAAAGGATAAACTAACAAGTTGGAAGAAGTTTACCAGTTTCGTTAGTATAATATTCTACACATCTGGTTTGGTGGTATTCTAGCTTATTCAGAAAGGTCTCAAAAGCAAGCAAATCATGAGCAGATCCAACAAGAACTTGCAACCTGCATCTAGAAAGTCTTTGAGCATATTCAAGTCCACATCTTTTACAAATACCTGAGAAGATGCATTACAAACATTTCTTAGAAAATACTAAAATACAGCAGAATACGAATGGATATGAACTTATTTTACAAATACAAGCCATGAGCAATATACGAACCATAGCTTCCAATGGAGGCTGCAACCAGAGCTCGATAATACATGCGATCACCAATTATATTGCCAAATTCCCCAAACAAATCACGAGTGTCCGTATCTACATATTATTTAACATAGTATTTCATAAAGTATGGCATTTTAGGAAACGATCTACTATATGATTGTGCTAATTTAGTAAATAAGAAAATAAAATATTGCATTTATTTTTTGCTAAAAAATTCTTGCTTATGTCAAAGAACATATTAGAGCAAGTGCAAGAGTCCAGCCATATACCTACAAACAAACATTACATGTTACCATTATGGTGTTATAATTAACAATAATATAAAAGTATCATTGAATAAACATATCATCTTTAGGTTAATATTAGAAATTAAAATTACCATTACTGTAAAATTATAACAAACACTAATATCAAAGTATAAATAAATTAAATAGCTTATACCTCCTAGGCCAATATTTCATTATTCATCATTGCATTTGACCAAAAACTTGACACAACTTTTCCTGCAAAACACAATTTGTTGACAACTCATTAAATGTAACCTATACAAAGGTGTAAAAAATAAAAGGAAATTTTAAAAAAAAAAATGAAGTACTTTCTTTAGCTTTAGCATCTGCATCCATTGCAGTTTCAACATTCATAGCATCACCTTCAACACAATTTCCTATATCATATCTCTGCAGCTTCAAAACATGGTTAGGTAAGCAAGTTTAAAGTTTCAACTAATATTAAAACTAGGTGATTCATAACCATCTAAGTTAATGTTGGTTTAGATCAAATGATAATTAAATTCTTTCATCAAAAAAAGAATAACAATTGATACTCAGTTTGACATAAAGAATGAGGTCTCAAAATTATTATTTTGAAAAAGTTGACCTAAGAAACATAATTAGCAAAATCATAACAAAATTCATAAACGCACCTTTGAATACAAATATACAATCCATGGTTTTTGGTATTTTACTTCTTGAACCGCTTTTTTCTTCAAATAAATTAGGCACAAGCTGTTCATGTTCACTTTGCATAACCACAGCATCATTTAGCATTGTCACAAAAATATATAAATTATAGGCAATCAAAGTAAAACCATATTGGTGACAAAAATTCAATAGACATGCATGTGCACCATAATCAAGAACAAACTATAGTTGTACAGCTGAAAGCTTTTAGTTTAGTGAGTCTAATCCTTCACTTACTGGTTTATTAAAAAATTTGACATTAAAAGATAAAGTTCGAAAGAAAAAAATCAAATAGCATTCCAACAATTAAAAAAAACCATAATTGTCACAAAAAACCCGACATTAACACCAAACGATGATCTATCAATTCTATATTTGAAATTTAACATGAAACAAGCAAAATCAAACTCATAACACCTACCATTTGGGATATCCTTGAGCTGAGTGTCAGAGCCCTACATCAATCCATATGAATCATGTAAAAACAAGGTAGCACATGTAAATCCAAATAAAAAATATGAAACTGAAAAAATTATATGATTTACCTTTTCAGCTAAGAAGGTTTTAGGAGTAGAAAGAAATTGCATAGACATAGTGTACCGTTCAACGGTTTTCCTCTCCATCGTCGTCCTACCTAGGGGGAGCAGAAATTTGGGTACTTGGCAAAACCAGAAAAAAATTGTTACCTACATGCCTTCGGTCTTGTAATTTCGCTGTTTTTGGGTTCGTTCTAGCTAATTAACAAAACCAGAAAAAAAAAAAAAAAACCCGATTAAAGATGACCGGACCAAATTTTGAAAATTAAAAATACATGCATATACCTACAAACTGCATCTACATCAGGTGTATGAAAAAAAAAACCTACGTACGTAAAATTGTAATACTTGTGTCTTCATCTGGTCAAATATCACCCCTGCTTTCCCACGTCCAGAAGCGGTTTTGTGAAATCTGCACCTGCAAATCAGAATTCTAGTCTAGAACGACATAAACTTCATTCACTTGATACATATCATACCAACAACTGAGTAAACAACAAAACATTCCAGTACATTAAAGGCCTATTTGGTGTTAAAATGGGAATTTTAAAAAAGGGCAACATTTCATTAGATTTGAAACTGAAAGCATTTCATCAAGCACCCTACGTGCATAAAGTTTACACAAACAAACTTCACCAACATATGATTCACTTCAATCCAAAAATCATACTTATATCATGGAAATCATGTTAACAACAAAAGTTCAATGAAAACACATGTTTTACTAACCTATTATTAGAAAAATGAATGACAGATTGCTTCGAATATAAACAATTGTTTCATAATGGTTATGTTACTCGGTCAATCATGTTTTGCTTTAAAATCCCAACACAAACTCATCGCTACATCAGTGAAAATTGGCCTTACCTCGACCTTTAGTTTGTTTATCAGGGTATCGGTTTCAAGATAGTAACTGATATACCCGTTTGCACTGGTTACCCGAACGATTTATGCAGATTGTACGGTCTTCGGTCGTATTTTGATGTGAATTCTGGGTTCGGTCCGGGTCGATCCTTGCCCAGTTCGGTCCGGGTAACATATGAAGCTCACCCCTGCTTCGATCAACCGGCATGACCAGTTCTTTAGGGCTTGCATCAATCTTCACCTACTTTCCCTTCCTCTCTGTATTTTCTCTCTTTAGAACGACCCCCAGCGGATGCTCCGATCATCGCCAGCACACCTACTCTCCATTCTTCTCTATAGAATGAAGATCAATGTCCTTGTTGCAGAAAATCAAACGCAAAAGATACAGAGAACTGAAGAGGAAAAGTTAGGGTCTATTTTTGTCGCACCCCAAGCCTGCGGGCTGGATCGACTTTCTCGCCGGGGGGAAAGTCCTCGGGGCGTAATATTGTTTGATAATCAAAATGATCAGATTGTTTACATAGCACATGAGATATAAATGAGAAATGCTAACATGACAATGATATAGAATTACAAAGTTAAATTACAATGTTGCGTTCATAATTTGACTAAGTAAATCCATCCAAAATAATCATTGAGTTTTCTATCTTGTAATTGTACAAGATCTACAAAAGATGATTCAGTGTTTTGTCATTCAAAAGTATGCTAAACAAAAAATGAAGCTAGGTCTTCTAAAAGTCTACTAGCTTAATCCCTGAATACTGGTGACTAAACCTGTTCGTCACATGAGAAAACATACATTTAAACAAAGTCAACACTAGATTGGTGAGTTTATAAGTTTAGTAAGTGAAAACATTGATTTGTTCTCATTCACAGACACAATGCCATACAAGAGTCTTGTTAATGTTTGATTCATCTGTCTCACACAATGGCCTCTCCATAGTTATATTCACAAGTAGTATCTCATCCAATCAGTTATGCTTATATATAGGGCAAACGTAGGGGAACAAGCCCCAGCCGACATCCCACCACATACCTAATAGAACTCAACACCACTTGCAATACAACTATGGATACTCATTTTCATCTCACATGTGTTCAACCTGTTTGATATTCACCCATATGTTTGTGTTCATCACTAAGTGTGTTATATGTAAAATAATAGAATATGAGGGTTTAAAGTTATCAAAACCAAAGTGTTGATGAACCCTTAATGTTTTTAGGAAAAGTAGATTATTAAATCTTATCCTTGTTACTATTTGGGTTAACTGTCAGTCACTACTAATATTAGAAGTGTTAGTTAACTTATTCATATTTTTCTCATCTTAAGCTGCATAGAGCCTAAAAGGAATCCATTATGATCCTCACGTAATCAGATCACAATTCATCTGATTTACCTCTATTACCTTTGTGTTCTCGTAGCCTTCAATGAAACTACTACCAGTAATGTGACATGAGAGAAAATCCATTCCTCAGTCTACTAGTCAATAGGATCGAAGGACTAATTACAATTTGTTACTGCCGATTAATATCACCATCTGTCGTTTACTAAACCTAACTGGTGGCGCCGTGTCGCAACCCGGCCATCCCGTCCCGGACGGGGGCGCGAACACGACTAGGCTGATCTTGCAGGATTGCAGTCTCCGGTCACACAGTGTTGCGAGACCTACATGTCCGATTATGTACGTACATATATTAACTTGGATAAATCAGTTTAGTAAAAATCAGATTTGCGGAAGTAAGTATAAGTTATCAAAACATACTAGAATTTATAAACTGCGGAAGCGATTGTTAAACAGTTTTCAAAACAACAATAGTTTAAAGTTTGCGGAAGTGGTTTAAGTCATAATCATTACATAAAAAATCAAATGATTAAATGTTCTCAAAATATCCTAAGACACTAAAGCTGATGCATGGGACTCCATCCTAGCATCCTATCCTCGAGTGCGTGCCTTAGCTACCTGAGAAAACATGCGAGTAAAAGGTCAACACAAAGGTTGGTGAGAGCACATGTTTTATATCAGCAGTAAATATCAAAATGTTTAAAGAAAGTGTCTTGCAGGTCTACATTTCAATACAATGCAATATCTATTGATAGCTAGTCAATATGAGTTATACCATATGCGGGTTCGCAACCGAAGCTAACATGCTGCCTCCTGCCATATCCATCCAAGATATGGCAATGTTGTTTGGTCGATTATGCATTATTCCGACCTCCAGTCGGGGTGGCCATATGGCTCGCAACAGTGAGGCTTGTCAGACCCAAATAGTACTGTTCAGAATTACCACGCTAAGCGCAACACACTATTAACGGTTCGAGGTGTGTTTAATGAGGACTTATCAGTTTTGTGGATGAATTCCACACATATGCATATACGTGATATTAGCATGTACAAAAGTAACCAAAAGTATGTATCTTGTTCCAAAAAATAGTTGTATGCAATGTTTTCTCCCCCAATGGTGGAAAATAGAAAAAGGGGTCGTGAACTCACCTGATAGAGCAGTCCCGGTATGTGTGTGTTCGCGTCTTGCGAATGCTAGAACCTGCTAGTATGCACCTATAACCATATAGGTGTGAGTATGTGTTTTGCGGTGTGTTGTAATCCATACAACTGCATGTGTCGGTGTGCTCAACTGAGTGTGTGTGTTGACTCGACGAATCGTTGGTGACACGTTTGTCGTGTTAAGTTGCCTTAATGTAAGTAAGACTGCAAAATGTATCCTATGACTCAGATCATAATGCTTTCACGAAAGCAAGTTTTGAAAATCTTAATGTTCTCATTGCGGGGAAACTTTCTATATTTAGAAAGTTTCTATCTTTGGAAAGTATGGTTATGAAATCTCATTTTATAAAAGTAATAACTCTAGTATGTATGTAAAAACACGTTTAAGCACTTGAAACATGTCGTTTACATCTAAATCACCGTTTATGGCATTTTGCCCAAATAAAGTTTCCTTATTTGGAAAGTATCCGTTTGAATGTCCGTTTTCAAAAATCAAAGTTTCCAATATGCTTAGAAATCATTTTTTTAAGCATATCCCAATACTCAAAGTTCACCAAAACATCTTAAAACACCAAAAGCCCTCTTTTGATTTTTAAAAGTTTCCATATTTAGTAAGTTCTTACAAAATCATGTTTTGACAAAAATCAAATATCCATATGCGTTTCTAAACACTCCAATATGCATTTGACAGCATCTAGACATGTCTAACATGTCTATATCATCACAAATCTACAACATGCAACATAAAAGTTTCCTTTTATGGCAATTTCTACAAAATCATCATCAAATCAACAAAACCCAATCATAGATGATTTCTATCGTCAATCTACTTCAAAATGTATCAATAAACACTTTAGACCCATTAAAAATTCGTGCATGTGAGCGGATCAGAGTTGCATGTGAGCGGATCTTCATGCATGTGGGTTTTTACCCATTGCTTGTAGGATCTAACCATTAATAAACATATAAAACTACCTTAGATGGTCTAGATCACTAAAATGGAGTTGAATCAAGGATTTGCAGCTCCAAGAGAGGCTGGAAATAAGCTCTTAGTGGCTTCAAGTGGTGGTGTGTTGATTATGATGAGTTCCAAGCTTCCTTCTATGCTTCAAACCTTCAAAGAACTTCAACAATGGCTTCCAAGCTCATTAATGGAGGTTTTGCTGGTGAAATAATGAGGAAACAGAGGTAGGAACTCGAGGTAGAGGTGTTATGGCCGAGAGAATAGGATTAGAATGATTAAAAGTGAGATAGGTTGAGTATAAAAGTGTTTTTGTGATCTGTGTCTGTCAGGCGTACCGCCTGTCGTGGAGGAGTGGCACCAGGCGTACCGCGCGGATGCCTTTCATTCGGCGGCTTCCTTTCTTTCTCTCATGTATCGCCCAGAAAGGGTGTTTGGGCCTGAGCGTACCGCCTGGGCCTCCAGGCAAGCCCAATAAGTCCAATTTCGTCGTTTCAACTCGTTTTTCGATTATTTCATGCTTATAACTCATCGTTTATCATCGTTTGACCTTAATTACCAATGTTTGGTCATGTGTGAGTCAATTAACATTCAATCGTTTGATCACCAACGCTCGTGAGACTCGTGTGTGTTTCGATAATTCATCAAATTATCGGTGATCGTTTGTGTTTGTGTTTTACAAAATATTTGCACGCCATAATCAACGTGTAATGTACAATTCAATAACTCCTCGAATTATTGTTTTGTGTTAGTGCTTTGCCACACTTGGTTTCCAAAACCAATGTGCAATGTACGATTCGATAGTTCCTCGAACTATCGTTTCGCAGTTGTTTGTGTTCAACTCATCTAACTAAACATAATTAAATGAAATGCAACAAGTATGAATGTGAAATGTAAAGAATGTAAGAGTTTCAATTTACCTGAAATTGCCGGGTGTCACATCATCCCCTTGTTAAAAGAAATTTCGTCCCGAATTTGGTTGTTGTTGATAGTGTTTGAGGAGCAAGAGTGTTTGAGAAACAAAAATTTTCTGGTTGTCACATCATCCCCTTGTTGAAAGAAATTTCTTCCCGAAATTTATTCGTTGCTGGCGGCGTTCGACATTGTCTGTTTGAAGAGATGGGGATATTTGCGCATCATTTGATCTTCACATTCCCACGTGAATTCAGGTCCACGTTTCGAGTTCCATCGGACTTTAACAATCGGAATCTTGCTCTGTTTGAGTTGTTTGACCTCACGATCCATGATCTCGACCGTCTCTTCCACGAACCGTAGTTGTTCATCCGCCTGGATCTCATCTAGTGGAACTAGAAGTGTCACCTCTGATAGACATTTCTTCAAGTTCGAGACATGAAACACGCTGTGAACTCCATCGAGTTCGCTGGTAGGTTGAGTTGGTATGCCACCGGTCCAATCCTCTTCAGGATCTCAAACGGTCAGATACACTGTGGGTTTAGTTTGCCTCGTTTACCAAAACGAAACACGCCTTTCCACGGCGAAACTTTCAGAAGGACTTTGTCTCCTACCTGAAATTCTAGAGGCTTTCGGCATTTGTCGGCATAGCTCTTTTGACGATCGTAAGCTGCTGCCATACGGTTTCTGATTTGCACGATTTTCTCTGTCGTTTCGTGTGCAAGTTTCGGGCCAGTGAGCTGACTGTCGCCCAATTCCGCCCAACAGATGGGTGATCGGCATTTCCTGCCATAGAGTGCCTCAAAAGGCGTTGCCTTGATGCTGGTGTTGTAAATATTGTTATAGGAAAACTCCACCAACAGTAGCTGAGTCTCCCAGCTGCTGCCGAAGTCTACTACGCATGCTCGTAGCATATCTTCAAGTGTTTGTATGGTGTGTTCGCTCTGGCCATCAGTTTGTGGGTCGTATGCAGTACTCATATCCAACCGCGTGCCAAGCGACTTTTGTAGTGATTTTCCAGAAGTTTGAAGTGAATCGAGCGTCTCGATCAGAAATGATGGAGATTGGCACTCCATGTTGCGAGACTAATTCCTTGACATAGATTATGGCTAGTTTTTCCATCTTGTCGTTTTCCTTGATCACAAGGAAATGTGCTGACTTAATCAGTCGGTCCACAATTACCCAAATAGTGTCACATCCACTAGGAGTATGGGGTAATTTGGTAATGAAATCCATGGATATTTGTTCCCACTTCCACATGGGGATTTCAGGTTGTGTGAGTAATCCAGATAGTTTCTGGTACTCGATCTTGACTTTGGCACAAGTCAAGCATTTGCCTACGTAGGTGGCGATGTCGGCTTTCATGTGTGGCCACCCTTAGAGTACTTTCAGATCATGATACATCTTATCAGATCCAGGGTGAATGGAATATCGGGATTTGTGAGCCTCTTCCATCACAAGGTCTCGTAGGTTTCCATGCTGTGGAACCCAGACGTGTTCCATGAAATAATGTAAGCCATCGGCTTTTACCTTAAGTAGTTGCTCCATTCCCCTCAGTGATTCAGCCGCTAGGTTTTCTGCTTTAAGTGCCTCCACTTGGGCATTACGTATCTGTTCAGGGAGATTGGGATGGATGGTGAGTTGTAAAGTTCATACTCTTTTAGGTTTTGAGGTGTTTTTCCGGCTCAAGGCATCGGCCACTACATTGGCCTTCCCTGGGTGATACTTAATAGCACACTCATAGTCGTTTAGGATTTCGAGCCAGCGACGTTGTTTCATGTTCAGTTCATCCTGCTCGAATATGTGTTGGAGACTCTTGTGGTCAGTGTATATCGTACACTTTGTACCATACAGGTAGTGTCTCCAGATCTTGAGTGCGAATACCACGGCTCCAAGTTCCAAGTTGTGGATGGTGTAGTTCTTCTCATGGACTTTCAGTTGTCGAGAAGCATATGCGATCACCTTCTCTCACTGCATCAGCACGCAACGAAGCCCTTGTATTGAGGCATCGTAGTATACTACGAAATTGTCCATTCCATCATGAAGTGATAAGATAGGTGCACTACAGAGCTTCTGCTTGAGAAGTTGGAATGCAGCTTCTTGTTTGTCAGTCCAGCGATATTTCTTATCTTTTTGGGTTAAGGCTGTGAGTGGTTGAGCTATCTTGGAAAATCCTTCAATAAATCATCGATAATAGCCTGCCAAGCCTAGGAATTGTCGCACCTCAGTTGGGGTCTTCGGTGCTTCCCAGTTCTTGATCGCCTCTATCTTAGATTTATGCACATGTATTCCTTGTTCATTAACAACATGACCCAAGAATTGGACTTCTCGAATCCAGAAGTCACACTTTGAGAGTTTAGCATACAGCTTCTCCTTCCGTAACAGTTCAAGAGCCAATTAAAGGTGATCCTTGTGTTCCTCTTGGGTTTTGGAGTAGATGAGAATATCATCTATGAAGACAATGATGAACTTGTAGATGTATGGTTTGCACACTCTATTCATGTGGTCCATGAATACTGCAGGTGCATTAGTTAGCCCAAATGGCATGACCAAAAACTCATAATGGCCATACTGAGTGCAAAAAGCTGTCTTGGGGATATCTTCCTCTTGAATCCTCAGTTGATGGTACCCAGATCGCAGATCGATCTTAGAGTAGTAAGTTGATCCTTGTAGCTGATCAAACAGATCATCGATCCGAGGTAAGGGGTAAGGGTTCTTGATTGTCACTTTGTTTAACTCACGGTAGTCGATGCACATACGGAATGTGCCATCCTTCTTATTTACAAACAAGACTGGAGCTCCCCAAGGTGATAAGCTTGATCTAATGAAATCCTTGTCTAGTAACTCTTGCAGTTGATTGGACAGTTCCTGCATCTCCGAAGGTGCAAGTCGGTAAGGTTCTCGTGCGATAGGTGCTGCTCCCGGTGCAAGGTCTATGCGTAACTCCATTTGTTGAGGTGGTGGTAGTCCTGTTAGATCCTCAGGGAATACGTCAGGATAGTCGCATACGACTGGGATGTCTTCTGTTTTCTTCTCCTCTTCAGTCTTGTCGGTGATAAGCGCCAGAATGGTTGTGTATCCCTTTCGTAGGCATTTGTGAGCTTTCATGCATGAGATGATTCCTAGAGGAGTGTCGCTCCTTTCGCCTTTGATGTCTAAGGTTTCTCCACCAGGGAGAGGTATGCGCACAATCTTGTCATGGCAAATGATTTCAGCTTGGTTTACAGACAACCAATCCATGCCCACTACAACATCAAAACAGCCTAGTGTAACCGGCATGAGGTCAATCTTAAATTTGTGGTTTGCTAGCTCTAATGTGCATTCTTTCAGAATGTGCTTAGTCACAATTAATTTACCATCAACTAGCTCTACCGTGTATTCAACCTCTAAAGGTGTTGGGGTTATGGCAAGTATCTCACTTAAATCCTTAGATATAAAGCTTTTGTCAGCTCCAGTATCAAACAATACAGAAGCGTAATTTTTGTTTAAGAGATACGTACCAGTTGCGAGGTTGGGTCCCTTATGGCCTCCTTGGCCCCAATCACGAAGGTTCGTCCCCTCGTGCCATTGTTCCCATTATTTTTATTCAGTTGGTTGTTGTTGTTGTTTTTCAGGTGTGGGCAGTCCTTCTTGAAGTGCCCTGGTTTCCCACATTCATAGCACCCTTTTGGTGCTTCATGTTGCTGCTGTTGTGTTTGTGGGGTTTTTGTCATTAGTTCACCCCTGCAGTCTTTAGCTGCATGTCCCCCTTTTCCGCAGCACTGGCATTGAGAGCGGCCACCCTGACCCTGTGCATGATGGAAGTTGCACTTGTGTCATTTGGGTTGTTTTCCTGCATAGCCTCCTGTGTTTTGGTTGGTTGGGATAGGTGATGCGTATGCCTTTGATGAACCAAGATTACGTTGTTGTGGTGGTGGTTGGAGAGTGGAAGTCTTGCTCAGGGTGTCATCCCATTTGCGTTTGTTCTTGTCATTGGTTGTGGTTACAGCGCCACGTGGTGGTAAGAGTCCTTGTGCGACGGCTGAAACGGTGAGCTTGTGAGTTAGCCGCACGACTTGTTGTGTGGTGATGGGGTCAGCAGAGAGTACCATTCCCTAAATTTGAGGTGGTAGTCCCTCAATATACTTCTCTATGTGTTTGAAGGGTGGGGTTGCCATTTCCGGGCACAGGTTTGCCAGCTCATAAGATCGGGCAGTGTAAGCCTCAACCTCGGAACCAATCATCTTGTGGTTCCTGAACTCAGTCTCAAGTTTCTGCACTTCACCACGAGGACAGTATTCGCGGTTCAATATTCTTTTAAAATCATCCCAAGGCAGAGCATTGGCTGTATCAAGCCCTATGTTCTGAACATTGGTATTCCACCACGTGAGGGCAGCTCCCTCAAAAGTTCCGGCACCGAACTTGACCTTGTCTTCGTTCCTGCAGTTGGTCATGGCGAAGGCCGACTCCGCCTTTCCTACCCATCGTAATAACCCGATGCCACCCTCAGTGTCACTGAAGGAGTGAGGTTTGCAATCCAGGAACATCTTCAATGTGCAGAGGGGAGGGTTGGTGTTTGCTCCTGAGATATGCGAGGAATAGTATTTGGTTTAGTATTGGGTAAACGCGTCGAAATGTAAATGAGCGATTGTGGTGCAAAGTGGATGTGGAATAAGAATTATCACCTTGGTTCGGTGGGTTTTTATTGCGGTTAGCTTCCCGTGCAGCAAGCGCCTCCTCAACTCGCTCATTGATGAGTGCGTTCAGTTCAGCTTGAGTGAGATTGATGTTTCCACGTCCACCCGCATTCCTACGTCCTTCGCGTCTTCCAGCCATGATCTTCATAGTGAGAATAAGTGTTAGTGCTTGTCTAATGATTAATCTTGTGTGTATGGTAGGTTGTCACACCCCGGGCTCTCGGCGGCCCGGGCGCTGCGACCCGAATTGGTTTCATAGATTATAAGTCTCGGTCAGAGTTTATTATTTATTTTAATATGTTTCAGCGGAAGCATTGTTTCATAAATTCATAATTTTATAATTAATTCACTTGCATGGATGTGAATTCCGTTTTTATAATTTACAAATAATTCATACGCATAGATATGAAAAACCACATTTTCATCGTTTATAAATAACTTTTCAGAGTTTTATAAAATTTCATATGCATAGATATGAACACAACATTTTATTTCATTTTAAACCGAGTTTTTACAAACATATGTTACATATCTCGATTTACATGGGACTTGGAGGTGTAACTCCAATCGCTCCTCGGTTTTGCCACAAGATTTTTATTTAAGGCGTCATAGGCTCTAAACATCTAATCTTGCTTCTGATTTGTCATTCATTATTACCTGAAAAGTTTTTAAAAATAAAACGTCAACATAATGTTGGTGAATACAAATAACCGACTCGATATGTAAGCATAGCATATTCGGTACTTTAACCATAATTAATAGTGGCAATACTACACATTTAGCAGGTTATTTCACTGATCGATACAACCACTGCATACACTGGCTTGTACTGTCACTGGTTAGGAACAACAGCGGAGTGCGTCTTACAATTGTTCCCTCCAGCCCACAGCCCGTCACTGGTTAGGTTGCCTGCGGAATGCGTCTTACGTATAACCTTCCAGCCCACGTTACCAGCCACGTATGGGAATTTCACCCATAGCGGATACAATTTGCAAATCGTACGTATGCTAATGGCCTAAATGCTGGTCTAATAGTATCCCTTTATGCGTCAAAGTTTAAACATACCATGCTCATAAAATTTCATTTATAAATTTAAAAAGAAGTTAAATGTATTCACCTGAATTTTGGGTTGGCAGGGTGACAGCTTTAAACTTGTTATTTTAAATTGGGCAGCGTTTCTGCTTAATATATGCTTATAACTGTTCTGCAAAGAATATTTATTTATTTATTTATTATTATTATTATTAATACCATTATTATTATTATTATTATTATTATTATTAGTATTACGACGATTATTATTATTATTATTATTATGATTTTTTTATTATTATTATTTTACGATGACAATAATAATAATAATATTATTATTATTATTATATTATTATTATTACGATGATAACCAATATTATTATTGTTAATTAAGTAAACTAAAATTTTTAATATATACATAGGGTCGGATTTTAACCCTAACCCTATAAGTTAATATTATATTAAATTCTTAAATTTATAAGATTAACTAAAAATTCAGATAATAAACCTAAACGAACCAACTCCTTAATCTTTACTTTTTATATTGATCGGCACCTCCTAGCCTCCAGAGTTTCTAATTTTCTTCTCAAATGTATGTGATTTGTAATTGTGATGAATTTGTGAGTTTATATAGAAGACTTAAAACGTGATGCTCAAGAAAGTTTTAGAGTAGCTTGAAACGTGTAATGTTATTTGAATGGATTTGTGTACGTGAGCCATAATCTTCTTCCACGTACAAAACTTTCAATTTGAAGTAAAATTTAAATTTATATTATTTTATTATTATAATTAATTTAGCTCAAATTTCGTTTTTCTCTTATAACTTTTAAAATATGATGTTTTATAAAATTCTAAAAATACTGCTGGGATCGGCTCATTTTTCTCTACGTTTCGACCAAAGTTTCGTTAAAAACGGAGAAAGTTTAATTATAATATATTTTATTAATTTTGAGCGGTCTCCTATAATATTAACTATCCGAATAAGTATGTCAAAAATTTTTAATAATCATTTTACTCGTTACTTGCTAGTATGTAATTGTCACATATGTGTATATAATAACTAGATTTTTAAAATTATAATATTTAACAATATATTTTATAAAATAAATAGCATGTGTTACATCCTCCCCACCTTTGTTTCAATCTCGTCCTCGAGATTATTGAAATAGGTGTGGGTATTTCTTTCTCATTTCTGACTCCAGTTCCCATGTGTATTTAGGACCACGTCTGGAGTTCCATTTAACCTTAACTAACACCAACTTTTTACGCTTGAGTCTCTTTTCTCGTCGGTCTTCGATTTAAATCGGTTGTTCGATAAATTTTAATTTTTCGTTCACTTCAACATCTTGAAGAGGCATCAATAAGGATTCATCGGCCAAACATTTTCGAAGATTAGAAACGTGAAACACATCGTGTACTCCAGCCATTTCTACCGGTAGTTCGAGTTGATAAGCCACCGGTCTGATTCTTTTGAGAATTTTAAAAGGTCCGACAAAATGTGGACTTAACTTTCCCTTTTTACCGAATCGTACTACTCCTTTCCATGGTGAAACTTTGAGCAGCACTTTATCACCAACATTGAATTCTAATGGCTTTCTTCTTCGGTCTGCATAGCTCTTTTGACGATCTCTGGACGCTTTCAATCTTTCTCTAATTTGAAAGACTTTGTCAGTTGTTTCTTGCACAATTTCTGGACCAGACAACTGATTTTCACCAATTTCAGACCAACATACTGGTGTTCGACACTTTCTTCCGTAAAGAGCTTCAAATGGTGCAGTCTGAATACTTGAGTGATAACTATTATTATAAGAGAATTCCATTAAAGGTAAGTGGTCATCCCAGCTTCCTCCAAAGTCTATCACACAAGCTCGAAGCATATCTTCCAACGTTTGGAATGTTCTTTCACTCTGCCCATCAGTTTGTGGATGATAAGCAGTGCTGAAGTTCAAACGTGTTCCGAGAGCCTTTTGAAAACTTTGCCAGAATCGAGACGTAAAACGACTATCCCTATCTGACACAATGGATAATGGCACACCATGTAAAGATACAATCTCATTTACATACAACTGTGCTAGCCTATCCATGGAGTAAGTTTCTTTCATTGATAGGAAATGAGCAGACTTGGTCAGTCTATCAACGATAACCCAAATGGTATCATTTCCACGACTTGTTCGAGGAAGTTTGGTTATAAAATCCATAGTTATCATTTCCCATTTCCAAACAGGTAGTTCAAGTTGTTGCAGCATACCAGAAGGTTTCTGGTGTTCAGCTTTAACTTGTGAACAAGTCAAACATTTTGCAACATATGCAGCAATATCTTTCTTCATACCAATCCACCAATAGTTTTCGTTTAGATTCTTGTACATTTTATCGCTTCCTGGGTGCATCATGTATTTAGATTTATGCGCTTCTTCCAATATTCTTTCTCTTAAGCCGCCAGTGACTGGCACCCAGATTCTTGTATTCATACGAAGAATTTCATCGTTTCCTTTGACCAGTTGTTCAGTCATGCCATTCATTCCTTCTTGCTCCTTGTTTTCATCTTCTTGGGCTTGTTTCTGCATTTCTTTGATTTGATTAAACAAATCGACTTGAAGTTCTAGCCGTAAGGCACGTACTCTTCTTGGTTTCTCTATCTCCTTTCGACTCAAGGCATCTGCAACCACATTCGCTTTTCCTTCGTGATAGAGAATTTCACAATCATAATCATTTAATGTCTCCATCCATCTTCGTTGTCGCATATTTAATTCTTTCTGACCAAAGATATATTTTAAACTCTTATGGTCCTTGTAAACTGTGAAATGAACTCCGTACAGATAGTGTCTCCATAACTTTAATGCAAAGATTATGGCGCCTAACTCCAGATCATGAGTCACATAATTCTTCTCATGAGTCTTCAATTGACGTGATGCATAAGCAATAACTTTGTTTCGTTGCATTAATACGCATCCTAATCCTGTATGAGAAGCATCACAATAGACAACAAAGTCTTCACCACCTTCAGGTAATGCTAGGATTGGAGCGTGAGTCAGTTTATCTTTAAGAATTTGAAAGGCCTCAATTTGCTTGGGACCCCATTCAAATTTTACAGATTTTCGAGTCAATGAGGTGAGAGGAACGGCTATTCGGGAGAAATTCTGAATAAATCGGCGATAATAACCCGCCAAGCCTAAGAAACTTCGTACTTCCGTTGGTGACTTGGGGTTCTCCCATTTGGTAATAGCATTTATCTTGGATGGATCTACTTGAATACCTTGAGCAATAATAACATGCCCCAGAAATTGAACTTCAGTGAGCCAGAACTCACATTTGGAGAATTTAGCATACAATTTCTCATGTCTTAGTAATTCAAGTAGGGTTCTAAGATGTATAGCATGATCCTCGGGTGTTTTTGAATAAATAAGAATATCATCATTGAACACAATGATGAATTTGTCCAGATAAGGTTTGCATATCCGGTTCATCATGTCCATAAAGGCAGCTGGAGCATTAGTAAGTCCAAATGGCATAACAGTGAACTCATATTGCCCATACCATGTACGGAAAGCAGTTTTAGGAATATCTTCTTCCTGAACCTTCAGTTGATGATATCCCGATCGAAGATCAATTTTAGAAAAATGACAAGCTCCTTGAAGTTGATGGAATAAATCGTCAATTCGTGGAAGTGGATACTTGTTGTTAATAGTCACTTTATTTAGCTCCCTATAGTCAATGCACATCCGCATTGACCCATCTTTATTCTTGACGAATTAGATTGGAGCTCCCCAAGGTGATGAGCTAGGACGAATAAAACCTTTTTCCAATAGCTCGTCTAATTGTTTCTTGAGCTCTTTCATCTCTGTCGGTGCCAATCTATAAGGAGATTTAGCAATTGGAGCAATACCTGGTACCAACTTTATATTGAATTCTACTTCACGTTCTGGTGGTAAACCAGGCAATTCATCTGGAAACACGTCGGGAAAATCAGCTACAACAGGTACGTCTTTCAGCTTTTCTTGATCTTCAGTTGTGACTGAGACTAGATAAGCTAAATAGCCTTTCTTTAGATACTTAGTATCTTTGATCATAGAAATAACTTCAACATGGTTTGTTGGCTTATCGCCTTTGATGATCAATTTTCCTCCCGTTGGAACACGAACTTCAATGGATTTGGTGTCGCATAAGATACAAGTTTGGTTTGTAGCTAACCAATCCATCCCGATTACCACATCAAAACCGGCCAACTTCATTGGTAAGAATTTCACAGGTATCTTGTGCTTAAAGAGTGTGATCTTACCATTTACTAGTGCTTCATTTACTTTAACTACATCACCATTAGCGGTTTCTACCAGATAAGGCTTATCTAGTTTCACTAATGGTTCATTTAGAAGCTTACAAAATTCATAATCAATAAAGCTTTGATTTGCTCCCGAATCAAACAAAACCTTAGCATAAACATTATTGATAAGAAACGTACCGGATATGACATCCGGCATGTCCGCAGCTTCCTTGGCATTAAGAACAAAAGCTCGAGTCGTCTTCTTTGCATTTATATCAGCTTTTGCTCCAGAACCACCAGCTCCTCCAGTCCCACTCATTTTATTCAATTTAGGACACTCATTTCGGTAGTGTCCTGGTTCGTTGCAGTTAAAGCATGTCACCATCACTTTCCTTCTACATTCTTCCAAAGAATGACCCATCATTTTACAGTGGCCACAATACTTTGCCCTATTACACTTTCCCAGATGCTTTTTCCCACACGTTTTACATTGTGGGAATGTACCACTGCCTCCTTCTTTCTTAATAAATTTTCCTCCATGCCTCTTTGAACTTTGATCAACCTTTTGGATTGCATCTTGACTTTTCTTCTCTTCTTGGGTTCTTACCATTCCATCTGTAAGCAACCCTGCCAGTTCAACGGCTGAATCAATGGTCTGAGGCATAGCAGCCTTAACCATGTCACGTATTTCGCTTACCAGTCCCCAAATATAACGACTGATAAGGTTTGATTCTGGTGTCACAAGATGTGGCACCAATCGAGCATACTCAAAGTACTTGGAAGTGTACTCACGATGCCCAGCACCGACCATGCGATGAGTCAGAAATTTTCTCTCGATTTGTTCCTTCTCATTCATTGGACAAAACTTTCGAGTTACGAGATCCCGAAAACTTTCCCAAGTCATAGCATATGCATTGGTTCTGCCTTTGGTTTGAATAATGGAGTTCCACCACTCCAATGCTCCGTCTTTAAAAGAATTTGAAGCATACAGAACCATATCTTCTTCAGCACATTTGCTGATTGCAAGCACCGCCTCGATCTTTTCAAGCCATCGTAGTGCTACCACAGCTCCTTCCGTTCGTGCTAACTCAGGAGGTTTACAAGATTGGAATGTTTTGTATGAACATCCTTCAGTTCTAAATTGTTTTGTACCAACCTGTCACACCCCGGGCTCTCGGCGGCCCGGGCGCTGCGGCCCGGGCGCTGCGACCCGAATTGGTTTCATAGATTATAAGTCTCGGTCAGAGTTTATTATTTATTTTAATATGTTTCAGCGGAAGCATTGTTTCATAAATTCATAATTTTATAATTAATTCACTTGCATGGATGTGAATTCCGTTTTTATAATTTACAAATAATTCATACGCATAGATATGAAAAACCACATTTTCATCGTTTATAAATAACTTTTCAGAGTTTTATAAAATTTCATATGCATAGATATGAACACAACATTTTATTTCATTTTAAACCGAGTTTTTACAAACATATTTTACATATCTCGATTTACATGGGACTTGGAGGTGTAACTCCAATCGCTCCTCGGTTTTGGCACAAGATTTTTATTTAAGGCGTCATAGGCTCTAAACATCTAATCTTGCTTCTGATTTGTCATTCATTATTACCTGAAAAGTTTTTAAAAATAAAACGTCAACATAATGTTGGTGAATACAAATAACCGACTCGATATGTAAGCATAGCATATTCGGTACTTTAACCATAATTAATAGTGGCAATACTACACATTTAGCAGGTTATTTCACTGATCGATACAACCACTGCATACACTGGCTTGTACTGTCACTGGTTAGGAACAACAGCGGAGTGCGTCTTACAATTGTTCCCTCCAGCCCACAGCCCGTCACTGGTTAGGTTGCCTGCGGAATGCGTCTTACGTATAACCTTCCAGCCCACGTTACCAGCCACGTATGGGAATTTCACCCATAGCGGATACAATTTGCAAATCGTACGTATGCTAATGGCCTAAATGCTGGTCTAATAGTATCCCTTTATGCGTCAAAGTTTAAACATACCATGCTCATAAAATTTCATTTATAAATTTAAAAAGAAGTTAAATGTATTCACCTGAATTTTGGGTTGGCAGGGTGACAGCTTTAAACTTGTTATTGTAAATTGGGCTGCGTTTCTGCTTAATATATGCTTATAACTGTTCTGCAAAGAATATTTATTTATTTATTTATTATTATTATTATTAATACTATTATTATTATTATTATTAGTATTATTATTACGACGATGATTATTATTATTATTATGATTTTTTTATTATTATTATTTTACGATGACAATAATAATAATATTATTATTATTATTATTATATTATTATTATTACGATGATAACCAATATTATTATTGTTAATTAAGTAAACTAAAATTTTTAATATATACATAGGGTCGGATTTTAACCCTAACCCTATAAGTTAATATTATATTAAATTTTTAAATTTATAAGATTAACTAAAAATTCAGATAATAAACCTAAACGAACCAACTCCTTAATCTTTACTTTTTATATTGATCGGCACCTCCTAGCCTCCAGAGTTTCTAATTTTCTTCTCAAATGTATGTGATTTGTAATTGTGATGAATTTGTGAGTTTATATAGAAGACTTAAAACGTGATGCTCAAGAAAGTTTTAGAGTAGCTTGAAACGTGTAATGTTATTTGAATGGATTTGTGTACGTGAGCCATAATCTTCTTCCACGCACTGTTGTAAAAGTCGGTCTCCAAGGCCGAGTACTCTCCGAGTACTCGCTCCAAGGAGTTGTTCCGAGGCCGAGTACTTCCTGCATATTACACGAGTACTCCCGCCTAGGGCCGAGTACTCTCCGATTACTCGCTCCAAGGACATGTTCCGACCTAGGAACGCCTACCGACTTTTGCAACCATGCTTCCACGTACAAAACTTTCAATTTGAAGTAAAATTTTAAATTTATATTATTTTATTATTATAATTAATTTAGCTCAAATTTCGTTTTTCTCTTATAACTTTTAAAATATGATGTTTTATAAAATTCTAAAAATACTGCTGGGATCGGCTCATTTTTCTCTATGTTTCGACCAAAGTTTCGTTAAAAACGGAGAAAGTTTAATTATAATATATTTTATTAATTTTGAGCGGTCTCCTATAATATTAACTATCCGAATAAGTATGTCAAAAATTTTTAATAATCATTTTACTCGTTACTTGCTAGTATGTAATTGTCACATATGTGTATATAATTATTAGATTTTTAAAATTATAATATTTAACAATATATTTTATAAAATAAATAGCATGTGTTACATAGGTACTGAAAGAAAAAAAACATGTAGAGTTATCGGCTCCACCTTGTCGTGTAAAATTACATGCAGTGTTGATGATGATGTCATTGCTATAATGCGTGTAATAAGTGTGTGTTCAATCATGTATGCTAGTATCACAATACTAAGAACTATGTGTTAAGAACTATGTACGTACATCCATTAACTTGGATAAATTAGTTTAGTAAACATCAGAGTTACGGAAGTAAGTATAACTTATCAAAACATAATATAATTTATAAACTGCGGAAGCGATTGTTAAACAATTTTCAAAACAACAATAGTTTAAAGTTTGCGGAAGCGTTTTAAGTCATAATCATTACATAACAAATCAAATGATTAAATGTTATCAAAATATTCTAAGAGACTAAAGCTGATGCATGGGACTCCATCCGGGCATCCTATCCTTGAGTCCATGCCTTGGCTACCTGAGAAAACATGCGAGCAAAAGGTCAACACAAAGGTTGGTGAGAGCACATGTTTTATATCAGCAGTAAACATCAAAATGTTTAAAGAAAGTGTCTTGCAGGTCTACATTTCAATACAATGCAATATCCATTGATAGCTAGTCAATATGAGTTATACCATATGCGGGTTGCAACCGAAGCTAACATGCTGCCTCCCGCCATATCCATCCTAGATATGGCAATGTTGTTTGGTCAATTATGCACTGTTCCGACCTCCAGTCGGGGTGGCCATACGGCTCGCAGCAGTGGGACTTGTCAGGCCCAAATAGTACTATTCAGAATTACACGCTAAGCGCAACACGCTATTAACGGTTCGAGGTGTGTTTAATGAGGACTTATCATTTTTGTGGATGAATGCCACACATATGCATATACGTGGTATTAGCATGTACAAAAGTAACCAAAAGTATTTATGTTGTTTCAAAAACAGTTGTATGCAATGTTTTCTCCCCCAAAGGTAGAAAATAGAAAAATGGATCGTAAACTCACCTGATAGAGCAGTCCCAGTATGTGTGTGTTCGCGTCTTGCGAATGCTAGCACCTGCTAGTATGCACCTATAACCATATAGGTGTGAATAAGTGTTTTGCGGTGTGTTGTAATCCATACAACTCCATTAGTGTTGTGCTCAACCAAGTGTGTGTGTTGACTTGTGTTGACTCGATAAATCGTTGGTGACACGTTTGTTATGTTAAGTTGCCTTAATGCAAGTAAGACACCAAATGTATCCTATGACTCAGATCATAATGCTTTCATGAAAGCAAGTTTTGAAAATTGTAACGTTCTCGTTTCGGGGAAACTTTCTATATTTAGAAAGTTTCTATCTTTGGAAAGTATAGTTATGAAATCTCATTTCATAAAAGTAATAACTCTAATATGTTTGTAAAAACAAGTTTAAACACTTGAAACATGTCGTTTACATCTAAATCACTTTTTATGGCATTTTGCCCAAATAAAGTTTCCTTATTCGGAAAGTATTCGTTTGAATGTCCGTTTTCAAAAATCAAATTTTCCAATATGCTTAGAAATCATTTTTTAAGTATATCCCAATACTCAAAGTTCACCAAAACATCTTAAAACATCAAAAGCCCTCTTTTGATTTTTAAAAGTTTCCATATTTAGTAAGTTCTTACAAAATCATGTTTTGACAAAAATCAAATATCCATATGCGTTTCTAAACACTCGAATATACATTTGACAACATCTAGACATGTCTAACATGTCTAGAACATCACAAATCTACAACATGCAACATAAAAGTTTCCTTTTATGGCAAGTTCTACAAAATCATCATTAAATCAGCATAACCAATCCTAGATGATTTCTATCATCAATCTACTTCAAAATGTGTTAATAAACACTTTAGACCCACTAAAAATTCGTGCATGTGAGCGGATCGGAGTTGCATGTGAGCGGATCTTCATGCATGTGGGTTTTTACCCATTGCATGTACGATCTAACCATTAATAAACATATAAAACTACCTTAGATGCTCTAGATCACTGAAATGGAGTTGAATCAAGGATTTGCAGCTCCAAGAGTGGCTGGAAATAAGCTCTTAGTGGCTTCAAGTGGTGGTGTGTTGATGATGATGAGTTCCAAGCTTCCTTCTATGCTTCAAACCTTCAAAGAACTTCAACAATGGCTTCCAAGCTCATTAATGGAGATTTTTTTGGTGAAATAATGAGGAAATAGAGGTAGGAAGTCTAGGTAGAGGTGTTATGGCCGAGAGAATAGGATTAGAATGATTAAAAGTGTGATAGGTTGAGTGTAAAAGTGTTTTTGTGATCTGTGTCTGTCAGGCGTACCGCCTGGCGTGGAGGAGTGGCACCAGGCGTACCGCGCGGATGCCTTTCATTCGGCGGCTTCCTTTCTTTTTCACGCGTATCGCCCAGAAAGGGTGTTTGGGCCTGGACATACCGCCTGGGCCTCTAGGCAAGCCCAATAAGTCCAATTTCATCGTTTCGAATCGTTTTTCAAGTATTTCATGCTTATAACTCATCGTTTATCATCGTTTGACCTTAATTACTAATGTTTGGTCATGTATGACTCAATTAACATTCAATCGTTTCATCACCAACGCTCGTGTGACTCGTGTGTGTTTCGAAAATTCCTCGAATTATCGGTGATCGTTTGTGTTTTACGAAATATTTGCACGCTTGATTATTCATAATCAACGTGTAATGCACAATTCAATAACTCCTCGAATTATTGTTTTGTGTTAGTGCTTTGCCACACTTGGTTTCCAAAATCAATATGCAATGTACGATTTGATAATTCCTCGAACTATCGTTTCGTAGTTGTTTGTGTTCAAATCATCTAATTAAACATAATTAAATGAAATGCAACAAGTATGAATGTGAGATGTAAAAAATGTAAGAGTTGCAATTTACCTGAAATTGCCGGGTGTCACACGCCGTGTCACCGGTCATACGTTACTGGCCAAATGATAATACTATCAACATACCGGCCTCAACCGGCAGAGGTTTGTCAAACCTATGGTACCACTACGTTATTGTCGGTTTTGTTTCGCTAAATTAACCGGTAAATGATTCGTTGATGAGGGACTTAGAATTTGAACTTGAATACATGGCACATGATTGATGTGATATAATACAGACATTTTAATAGTAATCAATTGTTGTTGTGTTCACCATATTCAACGTCTTAGTGTTGTCTGTTCTCAGTGTTATGTGTTCTCGTAGTCTTTAACAAAGTTCTATAAGAACTTGTCTTATTATACGATGTTAGCAATTGTGTGAATGAAGTTGTTATCATGAAGTTACGTTATCATGATTATCATTCTTGTTATCCCATAGCCTTCACCCAGTTGTAACTACAGTGATTTAAGAACTATTCTAACTACACTTAGTTAATTCAGGTGGTGAATAATGTCATGAAGTCATGTGGACATGATCATCATTCCTGTTCTCATTAGTGTTTCTTTCATGTTATTTTGTAGTCTTCACCGAGTTGTAAGAATAGTGTGGTAAGAAGTAGTCTTGTTACACTTAGCTAACTCCGACGGTGAATAATATTGTGAAATTATATTATCATCATATGATTCTGGTCAATTGTTCGTGTTATCCCCTGATTATCCCGTTGTTCATTCCAGTCAGAATAATAAGATGTTATAAGATATAATCTTATAACTAGTATTATTCTATTGTGTTGATGATTCATGAAACTATATTATCGTGTTTCATCCTAGATATCTCAGTTATGTTAAGATCAGACAAGCATGCATACAATGATAAGCGATAATAAAGTCAAACAATATTATCTAAATCATAGTATAAGCAATATGATGTACTAAAACTTTTAAGTAAATAAAAGATTTAGCATGTTTCTCAGCCCCGAGATTTTAAATCAGTTATGATTAGAAAACGGGCGTATTAACTCACCTTGTAGTTGATGTGGTTGACTAAGTATAAACAAGAAATGCATGCGCTCGTTGTTGTTCTTGATGTTGTTTTCACGATCATGTACTGATTTCACATTGTTGTAACCTATAACTATAGGTCTTTGAATGTGTGTGTGTGTGCGGGTGTCAGCCCTAAAGTTGGCTAACACTCGTAGGTCTTGGTTAACAATCAGCCTTGGTTCACTTGTGATGGATTATACTAACACTTATCCCAATTAGGTTATCTTAGTACATCATGTCTTCATGTTGCATGTTTAATTTGACTTGCACCTCAACATGTTGTAAAAGTTTGATATTCAAATAGTTTCTAAGTGTTAACCTAAGTTCATTGGTATAGACTTTGCATGTTAAAGTTTTTTTTTTTGGAGTATTAACTTGCTTTGACCCAATCCATTTCACCACCTTTGTAGTAATATCTTGTTATTATCCAAAATCCCTTGCATGTGATCCTTTATAGTTGGTTTCAAGTGTTGATTGCAATTTCAGTTATTTGGGCCGAACCAGTAACATGGGCCGAACCAGGATCATGGGCCAAATGGGTAGAATGAGGATATCCAGGCCGTATGAGACATGAATCATGAAATGGGTTTGGCCAAATGGAACATGGCCAATGCAAAGGAACCTTGGCCGAAGGTGGCCTGCTATACCGAATGAGACGGCCCTAAGTTCGGCCGAATGTCAATTAGGTGGGCGAATGGGTGTGTCCGATCGAATGGGTGGGTCAGGCGAAGGAGGTCAGTCGGCCTGTTGGTCCAGTCGGTCGTTGCTCAGTCGGCATGGCTATTCGGCCGAGTTGTGTGATGGCCATTCGACCGGTTGAATCCAGTCGGTCCCAACCTCACTCCAGTCGAGCTTCATGGCCAAACAATCCAAATAGCACCCATTCTCACTTCACATGAGGTGTTTTCGTGTATGTAGGGTTCGAAATATTAGGTTTTTAACCGATTAGGGTTAAGGGTCGAACAAGGTGACAAAAACCCTAAAAATCGCCAATTTTCATCTCAGTTTACCTTCGATCCAGAGGTTTTTACTGCAGATCCCTTGTACTTTCGTGTAGGGGAAGATGAGAGCTTCGATTTGGCACCAAGATTGAGTGATTTGGTCAAGAAATGGAGGAGTTATGGAGGTTTGAAACTTGAGATTTCTAGATAGAGAAAGTTCCGGGTTTTTTGTTTTAGATAGAGAAATGGAGGAGTTATGATAGTTGGCCTCGTTTAGGGTATTTATACCCCGGGTGAGTTCAGGTTAGTTTCGGTTGCTCGGTTTTTGTTTTCGTTCCGTTTCCGGCACGTTACGCGCGTAGTTTATGGATTTTAATTAAATAGGATTTATTTTTAGGTTTTCAAGGTGATTATTCCTAGTAAATATTTTAATTCATTTTTCTTAGTATACTTCATCGTAAACGTTTATTTTAAAGGTTTCCTCAGATCGCGTCACCTTCGCGCGTATTCGTTCGAATCGTCACCCAAACGAATCTGATGACGGCTTCACTTTCTGATTTTTTTTTCTACTTTTCAGTCATCATTTCAGAATTTAAAACTCACAGATATGTTTGTGTGAATCGTCACCCACGCAGACACACTGTCAGTTTGTTATTCCAAAACGATACTGAATTTATGGTTTGAATTGTGTTTCCTCACAGACGGACTCAACTATAGTTGCATGTTTTCACATTGTTTTCATACTAAGTTGTCGGCCATCTGATTTCTGTCATCTGTTGATATAAGATCTCAACCGATATGTTCTTGCCGTTTGTTCGTACACTTTTGTTTCTCATGAGTTGATGTATTTATTGTGCTTAAGTTTTCACTTAATCACATACAACTGTTGTTTGTTTTCTGAGTTCTGTTATCACACAATTGTTTACACGTTGTATATACACACAGTAAAGAGTGAAAGTACACGTACTGTACGTACTTGCCGGACGATCAAGTACTGGTTGTCACAGTCTCCCCTTGTTAAAGAAATTTCGTCCCGAAATTTAAGCATCATTTTCGGGCACTACTTCTTCAAACAGGTGGGGATACTTTATCTTCATGTGATCCTCGCGCTCCCAGGTAAATTCCGGTCCGCGCTTGGAGTTCCAACGAACCTTTACAATAGGAATACGACTTAATTTCAATCTTTTGACTTCACGATCCATAATCTCTACAAGTTCTTAAATGAAATGTTGTTGTTCATCCACTTGTATCTGTTCCAGAGGTATGATTAATGATTCATCAGCAAGACATCGCTTAAGATTTGATACATGAAATACATCGTGTACCCCGCTGAGTTCGTCAGGTAGTCTGAGTCTGTATACCACAGGACCAATCCATTGAGTTATATCGAACGGTCCAACATACCTTGGTACTAGTTTGCCTTTAGCCCCCAAAACAAACCACGTCCTTCCATGGGGACACTTTCAACATGACACGGTCATCCACTTGGAATTCCAAAGGCTTTCGCCGTTTGTCTGCGTAACTCGTTTGGCGACTATGTGTTGCTTGTAATCTCTGTTGAATCTAGGAAATTTTATCAATAGTCTCCTGAATAAGTTCACGCCTAGTGATTCTGTTGTCTCCCACTTCGGTCCAACAAATTGGAGACCGACATTTTCTATCATATAGTGCTTTGAACGGAGCACATCGGATACTGATGTGGTAGCTATTGTTGTAGGAGAACTCAATGAGTGGTAAATGTTTATCCAAACTTCCACCGAAGTCTAAGATGCATGTTCTCAACATGTCCTCTAGGGTTTGAATCGTTTGCTCACTTTGTCCATCCGTTTGGGGATGATAAGCGGTGCTCAAGTTGACACTTGTCCCTAGAGATTGTTGCAATGATTGCCAGAACCACTATGTAAATCGACTGTCCCAGTCAGAACTAATAGTGGCACACCATGCCTGTCACACCCCAACCGGTAGCGGAATATGTAGGGACATGATATGTGAATGATTGTTCATAAGCTCATGATTTCAAATTCAAAGTTTCATACCTAAAATACTAAGTTACAATGTTTCAAAGTCAAATACAATAATCAAGAATTTAAACCTAAGTATTTAATACAACTATCTAGGTCCATCTTTCTAGACTTTTACTTAGAGTCTTCACTTTAACCTGTCACACATGTAAAGTAACTATAAACTAAATGAATAGTTGGTGAGTAGTCACGTGATTATAATAATTTAAGTTTCAAATTATGCAAACCTTAATGGCAATGTATACGAATATTATATTGTGAATGAAACAAGCATGTGTAAAGAATGTACCATTCCTTTTTAGCACGAACAACGTCACGCGAAGAGATCGCGACTCTCTTAGGAACTAAGTACTAGAATACGTGCTAAACTGCATAAGAATAAATAAGTATACAAATACAAGAACAATCACATAATAACAATCCAACTACAAAGCGTTGTATATTTTGCATTAGTAAGAATAGTATAAAAGTCTAGCATTTGAATAAGGACATGTGTGACAGCACCAAAATAATATAAAGCTAAAAAGGGTGGGTATGAAAACTCACAAGTGTTGCTGCTAAGCAATCCGATAATACAATTAAAGGTAGTTGTGGAATAGCAAACGCTTGTTAACCTGTTTTTGAATATAATATGTATAAGGATGTGTCTACTATTTTCTTAATTTCTAAGCATTCTAAGTCACTAAAGAATATATCAAGTTTAGTCTACTAAGGGTAGGGGTGTTCAAATTCGGATATCCGGAGATTCGGATATCCGAAATCGGATATCCGAAAATTTCGGATATCCGAAGTTCGGATATCCGAAATTTCGGATTCGGATTCGGATATCCGTTCGGATATCCGAACTCTAAAAAAAGGGGAAAAAAAATTAAAAAAATACATCCGGATATCCGAAAATCTGAAAAATATCCGAAATATCCGAAAAATATCCGAATATCCGAAAAAATATCCGAATATCCGAAAAACTATCCGAAATATCCGAAAAAATATCCGAAAAATATCCGAAAACTATCCGAAAAAAATAACTATTTCGGATAGTTCGGATATGGATAGTTCGGATATCCGAACTATCCGAAATTTTTCAAAATTACTATCCGAATCCGAATCCGAAACAGATATCCGGACTTCCGGATATCCGGACTTCCGGAAATCCGGACTTCCGGATATTTCGGATACGGATTTTCGGATATTTCGATTTCGGATTCGGATACGGATTTTTTTGAACACCCCTAACTAAGGGTTGGGTTTTGTGTATTTGACTTAATTTCAAACCGGCTTCTTCTTCAACCCGAGTGCTCTGATACCAATTGTTGGTTCAGGCCCCAAATCACACACAAACAAACACTTACAAACAAGAAGTAATGTGTAGAAATAACTTACTCACTCTTTCATTCATAATCATACTTAAATATATAAGCAATAAACACTAACCCATGTTTTGACCCACTACTCCTACAACCTAGACCCACTAGTTAGATTCTTTCTATATTGAAAATACCTATGATCTAATTAAACATATGACTAATTAATAAGCTACCGACCCGTACCCGACTTGACCCGAACCAATGATCCGATCAAGATTAAATCAACATTTACAAACCTTAAAAGGACATTATACAATGTTTTAAAGAGTTTGATCTTTAGTCAGAATTTTGGATTATTATATTTGGCACACTTGATATGCATCAAAGTAAATGGGTTTATATGGTTTTCAGGTCACACTTTGCATAGTAAATGGAATTATGAAAGGAAACACACTAATATTGCAATAGAATAACAACAATTATGTTTGAAGAAGCATGAATATTGGGGATTTCCTCGATTAAATTTTGGTGAATATTTTGCATGTGAAATAAAGAGAAGAAATTTGGAAGTAGCACTATAACTATCAGGATGCCTTTTGTCACAAAACAAGGTTCTTTGTGTCTAAAGTATGTTTAATTTTAAGTTTTTGAATCTTATCTTGATGATGGGCGTTAAAAATTATGCTTAATGAGTCCACAATTGTTGCTCATATCTTATTTTTTGTTTGATAAGAATTAGATGATTTATGAGTACAAAATGACATAAATCTGAAAACAGGGAAATGTGGCAGCCATTCTTTTCCATGCTATTCTTCTCAAGGTGATCTGAATCGTAATAACCCTTTTTGTCAATTGGAATCAAGGTGAGGTTAAAAGTGGGGATCTTGGATTGGCAGCCATTCTTTGCCAGGCTTGTTCTACTCACAACGTCATTGGTGAGCACACGCTTTTGTTTTTTTCTTTCTCTGGTGATGTAATTTTCTCTTTTATTTTGTGATCTCAACTGTTTGTGTTATGATATAGGACTTGGGTAATCCATCCTGAGTTCATGGCACACTAGCTTTAACAGGACGAATACAATGATCTTGTAGATATATGTGCGTGCTTATTGGTATGTAAATTTCCTTCATTACTTACACATGAATATGCAAACTTGAATAATTTTTCTTGTTTTTTCACTCTAATTTCGAGTTCAAAACTCTAATTTAACTTGATGTTGTAGTCTTCGCCGCATCGCGCGGGTTTCCGGCTAGTGTATATATATATATATATTTACGTGCACACACACTTAGATAGGTTTTATCATATATATAAGTATATAAATACCTATATTTATACATATTTAATTTTGTTATTAAAAATTTAACTTTAAGGCTTATAATTTAAATTTTAGTTGTACAAATATACATACATATATTTATACATACGTACATATATTTTATGGTTAAACACGCGCAAAGTGATTCGATTCTTTAAATAACGTGCTTTTAAAGGTATCTAAGAAAAAACAAAAAAAAATTATCAAAATTTCGTAATTGTTATAGTCTTCCCTACTTTAGAAAATTTCGTCCCAAAATTTATATAAGAAGACAAATATTACCCAGCTATGTGGTTGGTTTTAGTGAGATGTTGAGTGTCATAATGAGATGTTGGTTTTGTGACTTTTGTTATATTACTAGAAGTAAGAAGGAACACCATAAGGAATTTCATAATTAAGTTTCTTCACTTCGTAACGGCAGTCGGGATAGAGTTACTCAACCATTAGTTTATTTATGATGGCTAGATAAGGAACATTACCACTAGTATCCTTTTTCTTGATAGTTATCTAAGTAGGTTTGTTTTCTTGAAATGACTGTGATGGAAAGACTTGAGAGTCTCGTTGCAATTTGTCGAGTAATTATGTTTTGAGCATGGTAAAGGAATGTTGGAATAGTTCGTGAGGTATGAGTTCCTGAAAAAGCTTAATATATATCGAAACTTTTTTTTGTGCGAGACTAATTAGTGTTTAAATGCTAAATTAAGATATTATTAGATTAAGATGGTTATTTATTTGTTTTATATATTGTTTATAAAAGGTGATGAATTCAGTTAGCCATCAATTAACCTTAAAGGGGTATAACCATGAATCATAATCTTATGAAAACGCATTTATTAGTATGAAATAAAAAATCGCTGGAAGCACGGAAAAATTGCAAGTGATTTGGAAAGCAATGTCAAGGATTCTTTGTGTGATTATTGTTTTACTATAATCCAAAATGTTTATTACGATTTATGTTAGAAAATGAGATGTTTAGCAAACTGGTATACAAAACTTTCTCCCATACTTTAGTCGAAATGTTACGGTAGTATGATTTGAAGTTTTAGAGAACTTCTAACACAAATTTATAGATAATGTTTTCGTATTTAGAGTTTGCACACAAATGATTGTTTAGTTGTTTCAATATAATTCCTAAGACCATTGATTGACTTGGTGAAAAAGTACACTACAAGTCTTAGTATGTAGGAAACTAATAATCTTGATTAAAGAATAGCTTATCAGTATATGATTATCGAATAGATGAACCGTTTAGATCTACTGAATTTGATCTTGATCTTTTAACGGAATCCTATGAACAATCAAATATATGTGGAATCTATATTTGATCTATATGAATCAAAGAAAAACAAGCATTCCAATAATCATCTCCATTTCATTAATCAATCTGAACTGATTACAATGAAATACAATCTCACACAGAGAAATCTCACAAAGAGAGAATACACAGAAAATTTCCAAGAGTTATGTCAAAATCAGACAAACCTACAATATATACAAACTGTCAGCCGAACCTATTCTAGCCGAACCCTTAGGTTCGCCAGCCAAATCTTGAGGTTCGCTGGACGAACCTAGACAACCAAACCTAATAGTTTCGGCGAACCTGCCAAGGTTCGTGGGCCAGACGAACCTCAGCCAAACCTCAACTAGCTTTCTATAAATTACATATTTTGATAAGCAACCTATTACAAATATGTACTAACAAACTCCCCCTTAATAGTTGCTATCAAAATCTTCAATCTTCGTCTTCAATCTTCACTTGAAACTGCACTTGCTTCTCCATACACATTATCAGCAGCACGAATAACAACAGATCTTGAAATCTTGGATAACCTTTCAGCGTCCAGCTTAGCATCTCTATCATCAATCTCTTTTTGTACTTTCATCAGCTCCACATACAGATAATTGACATCTTCCCAGTTACATCCAAAATGTATACCTAGAGTATAACACACTTGAACAATTGTTTGAAACTGAATTGCCATGTCTTTGTAACTAATCCCAACATCATGATATCCCACATCAGCAAATATCTCAGCTACATTCAACAAATCAGTATCTTCTTTTGAACAATTTACTATCCATATAGGATCCAACATCCTAATCACCCTCCATTTCTCTTCTTGTCTTAACAAAATTACAGCTTCAGATGTATTTTCATCATAGAACCAGAACTTGAAATAAGGATTCCAATTTTGTTCTATCCTTTTCAACCTTGGTCTTGTAAAAACTTTAGGCTTTGAATATACATGCAACTTATCTTTTACTTGTGGACTCAACAAACTCCATCCATGCTTAGCCTCTTTCTTCAATAACTTTTCAAATGTATCATTATATTTAGTTTGAATGGGCTTTATCATCTTTAATCTGGATAACTGCATACATTCAAAAGATGGGAAGGCCATCATATCTAATGCTTTTCCAAAATATTGGCATCCATCAGTCCTTTTGACTACATAACATCCTTTATCCTTTATGCTTCCTGGAATGTTGTGAAAGTAACCATAGCTAACAATTCTTCCGTGCATCTTTGACTTAGATCCAATCTTGAATCTTGTAAATTGTTTAGCTTGGTTATCTTGAATTTTTCTTCCCTGTCTTCAATCAGTTGCTTAAAAATGTACAAGTGATCAACTATGTACTTGCTTTCATCTTGATTCTCTTTCCACAACTCCATGTAAGTCTTTTCTTTCATTTGAGTCATTGATGTTTTTGGAACACCTCTTTGAACTTCTGAATCAAATATCTTCTTCAAGGTTTGTAGATTATACAAATTCTGATCCATCTGAATATCTGATTCAAAGTCAAATAACTCTAACTGATCATCTTGTTCAAAATCAAATACTTGATTTGAATCAACTTCAAACATATCATAGAAATCATTCCTTGAATAATCACCAACAATTTCTCCTTCCTACACTTCTTTATCTTCAGATATTTCAACAAACATTCCCTGCAAATGAATATCAGAATGTTGTTTAAACAAATCAAGAAAAGTAGGCAAAGTATAATCAACAATCTTCTTTAGATATTCCATATCAGTTAAATCTTCAATATCAACATCTTTACAATCTTTAGCCTTATCAGAAGAAACAACTGAAATAGGATTAGCATCAAATGAAATCTTGGAAGGGTTATAGATCACCATAGCACCAGTCCTGGAATTCAATCCACCAGAACTTTCTACACCATTCACATCACCATCATCATCTTCATCATCAAAATAAGCATTAAAGCTTGGATGTTCATCAACATCTGAGTCATCATAATCAATCTTCTTATCTTCTTTTTCATCATCAATTTTCACAAATACAGGCTCAGAAATAGCACCAGTAGCCTCAACTTGATTATCGTTGACATGGATATCATCAATCTTTTTCTTCAAATCTTGATTGTCTTTCTTTAAATCATCAATGTCAATCCTTTGTTGTGCAGTCAATGTTTCCAACAAATTAATCCTATCAGTCAAATACTTCTTCTCAATTGCATCTTCTTCTCTCCACTTCATTAACTGAGAAATTTGACTTTTCATAACATCTAAATCACTTGAGCTTCACAAAGAAGGTTGATCAGCTTCCATTTTCTCTTTTTCCATTCTATACTTATCAAATTCTTGTGATAACATAGATATCCTTCTTCTAAGCTCAGTGTCAACATAGTCTATAGAAAAATTTAGATCCAAGTCATCTAAATTTTCATATAACGACTCTCACTGGAAGCAAAAGCATCTTGAAATGAAGAAGTTTCTTGAAAAGATATAGTCACTATTGTAGCATCCATGAAAGAAGGAACAAAGCTAGCAACATTCACAAACTCAGGTATCTGAACAAAGGTATGTGGCTGGACAGAAGTATGTGATATAGCAGCTTCTTGAACTATTGAAACAACAGTAACAGGTGTAGAACTAGAAATAGAAGCAGGTGAAGTAGAAACTGCAGAAGTAATCATTGGTGAGGATACAATGATCCTAGGAGTCCTAGACTTCTTCTTTGTAGGACCTTTAGTGTAATCCCCAGGGGTTCCGTTACAAATTCGAAAGTTTTAATCGTGTTCGATTTATAATAAAATAAAGCCGTTAGTATTCTTTGAAATGCTTGTGGTCATAAACTTATATATATATATATATATATAGATCTAATTCATTTAAAAAGTAATATTAATAATAATAACACAAGACGCCATCTAAGCTTTTATAAATTTCATTTTATAAAAAGCTTTAATTCTTTCAAAGCTTAATAAGTATAATAGGTTGTAATAAAATTATAACATTTTATTAGTAAACAACCCATTATTAAAGTTATAAAAAGATGTACACACACATGTATACATATACATATATGTCAAAATAAAAAAAATTATTATTTATTAAAAGATTTTATAAACTTTTAAACAATTGAGTATAAAAAAAAATAATTAAAAAAATTATAATAATAAAATTTATAAAACTTAAAAAGATATTATAAAACTTTTATAGTTAGAATTAATTTAAAAGTTAAATTATAAAAGAAATTATAAAATATAAATTATAACATAATTTATACAAATTATTTAAATCTAAGTTATTGATATACATGAAGAAGTTTTATAAACTTTGAGATAAAAAAATTTAGGGACTAAATGGGTCAATTTATATAACTTTTATGTGTGAGGTAAAAACTCTAAAACAAAATTAATAAGAAGGGAAGAGTGCAGGGGCTAAACTTGAAATTATCCTAAACATCCTTTCCTCCCTTACCCGCTTCACACAGACCCGACCCAGAGACCCGGTAACAACCCGAATCCATTCTAGGCCAAATACACGGTTTCCAGCAGGATGGAGCACGGTTTTGGAAAGTATCACCCATCGTTAACTAATTCCTAATCAAAAATTAATATGATTGAATCAATTCATGCGTAATTAAACTTTCTAAATGTTAACCTTAATCAAAATTTAAATTAGATACAAATGAGTATAATACTGAAAGAGACTAAACAAGAAACTTCTTTTGGCTATTACAAAGTTGTCTGCACGATTAACATACACACACAAATCCTTTGGAGCTCGAATCGAGAACGAGACAGTCGCCCTCTTTCATTCAATCGAACTCCATCAAATCGATATCAAACCAGGTGAGTAGATAGCCTTACTTCCTCATTCTTTAAGCAAGGACTTGGAACTAGCTAGCATTCCAACATGTGAGTTTCTTCACACTCCCTTTTACATTTTTGTTTTTGGGATGTTACACATGTCTTATTCAAACTTTATTCAATCTATTATTCATTCAATATATGATGCAAGCCTTAGACTAGTTAGCTTTATGTGTTAGAGGCTAGGCTTATACAATGTGTTGATTCTATGTGTGATTCTATGTGTGTTGTCAGTCAAGCAATCTAGTACTTAGTAGCCTAAGATGGTTAGATACTATCTTCGCATTGGCTTTTGTCATTGTGTGAAAAAGGTGAAAAGTACACCTAGCAAACTTGTTGAATTATAACTGCTAATTCATAGTATGGCCCTACTTGAATTACCATGTTGTAAGGATACTTGTTTGGACACAAGCTATTGTTATTCATTCATTCATTCAATTTATTCAAACTTGTATTTATGCTGTGCTTATGATACATATCTAGTTAGGCTATAGTTTGCATCCTTTTTATACTTATTATTTAAACTTTGTGTGTGAACTCACCAACTATGCAAATAGCTGACAAACTCTATTTTACATGTGTAACAGGATAAGGAAGCATGATGAAGACATAAGATAGGCTTAGTGACCTAGTTTAAACTTTGAAACAATTGTATAGTCTTTCAATGTAATAGTTTTATTTATTTTGAATTCTTGTAATGACTATTTAAATGTTGTTTGAATGAATTGTTTATTATTAAATGGATGCATTAAATATGAAACATTGTAATAGCACCATGAGTTAATGAACAGTCAAACTCACGCCCCAACGTATTCCGCCGTTGGTCGGGGTGTGACATTTAGCCATTACTTTCTTTTTCTTTGGCCTTGATGACTCAAGCTCATCAACTGTGAAGTTAGGATCATCAGCCTCTTCTCTAGCTTCTTCAGTTTGCTGTTGTGCAGGCCTTTTCTTGAATCTTCTAACCATCCTGTTTCCAATCTAAACAGTCTCCATCTCAGACTCTGTTCATTCTTCATCTTCAGCATCAACTTCAACATTTTCAGCATCAACATGAACACAAGAAGTATCTTCTTGTTTCCTTTGATCTCCTTGTTGACTTGGAAATATAACTTGAAGAGGAACCAATGTAGAAGGAGTTACACTTGGTCCTTGAGTTTGACCTTGACTTTGTGAAGATTGAGCTTGTGACTTCATTGCTTGTTGTCTAGGAGGAGGAGGTGGTGGTTGTTGTTGGTCATCATCATTATCACTAAACATTTCATTTTCAGAACTTGAATCTTCATGCCTCCAGGCATCATTCTTAGGAGCTACATAGTTTGCTCTGGCACAATGACATACTAAATCTTTAGTCAAAACATCATCACTGCTCTTCTAGTAAATCTTAACCTGACCAAGACTTGAGTCAGTCATATGTTTTAGCTTAAGAAGATCAGCAGCAACTCTGGGCAGTATCTGCTCTGGGAATCTCTCATTAATAAGCATCTGGATGAATCTCGGATACATATAAAATCTGTCATTTGCTTTGGTGATATTATCAGATGTGACAATTCGGCATTCCGGATTAACTCCGTTAACCGAAAAATTAATAGAAAATACACGAAATTGTACAAAATCAAATCTAAGGGATTAGAACTAAACAAAATAAATCCTAAACCACTTAATTTATAAATATTTAACTTGTAAAGGTTTAGAATTGTCAATTTTGACTTTGACAAGTCAAAATTCGGCCATATGAACAATTGAATTCGAAATTCATAGTAAATCATTATAAGTAACCAAATTAAACCTACAAATAACTCATACTAAAGATTAGAAATGGTTATCATCATCATTAACACCATAATTGTCAAACTTAAAGCATTTAACTACCTATTAACACAAAACCGTTACAAATGTATATCAAATTCGTATACCTCGATTATAACTCATCAAATTGAGTTCTCAGAAGCACTAATCGGCATTTTTAGGAGTTTAAGCATACAACAATTTGATCCAAGAAGCCGTGGTTTGAAGGTTCGATCAAGGGACGACCGAAATTCAATATAAAAGTCGATCTCCTTCCATTTGATATCAAATCAAGTAAGTATTCACTTCTAAACAACCTAAAATGGCCGATTAAGCAAAACCATATGCTAATTTCATGTACAAACACCGAATTGTATGAACTCTAATTCTAGGGTTCATCACGAAGATCGATTTGGGGGTTTCTGCTTAAACGAGGTTCATAATCAAATTAAAACCCACTAACAGTTTCGTAATAGGGTGTAAAACAAAAACCCTATGTCTATCTTGAATCACAATAGCGAATTGTTAGAGTTCGAATTCTGCGGTTTATCATATGAACGAAATTGTGGGGTTTGATTTAAATGAATGCAAAAATGAAATTAAATGATACCGACAGTTTCAGAAGAGGTCAAATAGCATAAACCCTATGTTAATTTTATATTACAACAACGAATTAAAAGATTTTCAAATCTAGGGTTCTTAGATAAAAACATTTTGGGGGTTTCTAACCAAATGAGTTCAAAAATCAAATTGATTGATGCCCTAAGTTTCTAAAAGCTCCGATTAACAAGATTCCCCTGTCAATTTCATCAAATAACAATGAATTGTACGAATTTGGATATTAGGGTTTTTCGATCAAAAAGGATTGGGGTTTTTGATGTGATTGAACATGAAAATCAAATTAAACATTTCAGATAGCTTCGAAATATATAGTTTAATGAAAACCCTAAGAAAGTACAGTAAAACATAAACGAATTTATCAAATTAGAATGATGGGTTTTTGATAATCATGTTCGAACCTAAACACATCAAATTTAAAATGCTTTGGTGTGATATTAATCAAATTAAAACCATCAGGCAATGCGACTGGGTCCATAAAGGCATTAACCATATGGTTTGGGTTTGATTTTAGTCTAATTCGGGTCAATTGGATCTAAATGGATTCGGTTATAAAGATCAAAGGGGAACCGGTTGGGGTATATTTAAAACAATTTAAAATGGAAACAGGTTGCGAAATCCTAGCAGATCAGAGTGGTAGTTTGCATAGGATTGAAGTGTGGGGTCACAGGTTCGAAACTGTGCTCCACCTCTTTTTGGATTTAAACCTAATTTTTAGTATTTCAAACATAATTTCTTCGTTTTAAGTACATTTTAACCCGTTTGACTTGCGTTGGAACCAAAATTTAAATCCAAACAAAACGACATGATAAAATTTATATTTTGACCTAAAATCGTAATCGCATATAAGAACGTGTGTTTAAACATAATCGTATATAAGTATACGATTTAAACGAACGAGCATAAATCCGTGCATGCTTTCGTATGTACGTTTCAAACAACTTGGTATACGTGTGTTGACACGTATGTGACCATAAACACAATTTTACATTATAAATAAAAGAACATTATTGTTAAAACACAGATTTCTCGTAGGAGACTGTTTACTCGATTTCATGTGTGTTTGATAATTCTACTGCATTCAAAGGTGCGTACAAAGCCCCTTTTTCTTATTTTAACTGTGGTGGGGCAGAAAACATGTGCAACAAACATTTTAGTTACATATCACTTGCATGAGTTAGCTATTTACTAAAAGTAAGAACATAGCATTACAAGTCCTTACATTTCGAACCGTTTAGTTTGCCGTAGAGCAAAGCGTGGTAGTTGAAGATAGATCTATTGGGTTTGACAAACCTCACTTGGTAGATTGTAGTTCTACGCAAGTGTTTAACTAGCCAATTCAACATCACTATTGTTTGTGCTAGACAATAGTGGAAAGGCAACCAACATTCAAACAGTCAGCTTCGGTGTCGACCGCTTATGTAAATAGTACGATGACTAGCTATCATGACTATGCAATGTGTGATTATGTGATCTGCAAACATTATATATAAACAGCTTGTTCAAACGATTGATTCAAACATTTATGATTATTCATACAAACCTGTGTATGCACCAACCTTTGTGTTGACTTGATTTACATGTTTCCTCAGGACATTACGGCAAAAGCAAGGACAAGCAGGGACTAGGACGTTGAGTCACATGCATATAGTTTGTATTGATTGTTGATTCACAACATTGAACATTGTATTTATAGTTTTGAAATTGTTACACTTTGTTATTGGTTTTCAAACGCTTCCGCAAATGATTAACTCTGATTTTACAAATTAAGACTGAATTATGTTTAAAAGCATATAGAGGTCTTTCGCTGTGTCTAATGATTGAGATCCTGGTTTGTCACGCCTCAAACGGTATGATTCCGTTAGTAGGAATTTGGGGGTGTGACTTCAGACATGTATCTCAAAATCGTTGCTGAGAAATTGAACGGTTTGTTCAATATCAAAGCCACCATAGCAGGCCTCATTAAATCTCTAAGCTCATCAAACGTTTCCTTCCTCATGTTCAAACAATGCAACAACACATAAGCCAACAGTTTGTATTGTAGAGGAAGTTTTCCTTACTTGATGGAGTTCTCACTGTACTCTCCAAAATAATGAATCCTCAAAAAGCAACCCTTTATACACCTTTCAGGAATGAGTGTCATTCTTGCAGGTTCTCCACCAAATTGTAGAACCCTTCTAATATCAGCCTCAGTAATCCGAATGACTTGACCAAGCACATTCGCCTCAATCACATAATCTTCATTCACAGCGATTAGCCTTGCTGAATCCCAGAAGCTTTGAATATGAGATCTAAAAATCTGACATGAGTTGGATATAGCATGATAAATCCTTGAACGCCTTAGAAACTCAATCATACGTCTTAAATCTTTGCCATTCTTGGTCATAGGATCTAGATATGCACAGAGATTATGCTTATCTCCAAATGTAAGATTCGCCATTTCTACAATCCATTAAGAAAACAAAATTAAAACAAAAAACAATAAAAAATAAAAAAAGATTTCTAAGTGTTGAAACCAGCGAACCCCTGTGCCGAACCTAAGCATAGACGAACCTGTTGTTCAGACAAACCTGTTTATTCTAACGGACCTTTAATGAACGAACCTTGATATCACACGAACCTTCTTGGTCAAACGAAACTTGACCAATAAAGGTTTGGTTCAACGAACCTTAGAGATTCCAGCGAACCTGTTCTATTTCAACAAACCCAAATCTAGGAATTAGATCACAAAATTTATATCCAGAGGTTCGCCATTAACAGATGAACAAGATTAATGAAAACATTTTGCCTAGAACATAGATTTAAACAGGTTTTAACACAATGCAACAGGTTTGACTAAACCTATCCTAATATCAATCGTATCTTCTAATTTAGCTGGTCAATCTTCAAGATTTTACCTATTTATGATCACAAGGCAATTCCGAATATGATGACATAAGGCAAAAAGTTTCTAAGACCCGAAGTCAAAATATCTAAAAATCTCTTTTGAAGGTTCGCTAATGAAGTCTGATGAAAGTGAAGAACGTATCACACACGAACCTCTATTTATAAACGAACCTTTTGTCAAACCTTTGAACGAACCTTTGACCAACTCTGACCAAACCTATCAAATGAACCTGTCTAAAACCTCTCAGACGAACCTGTGAACAAACCTATTGAACAAACCTGTTGGACGAACCTGGCCAACGAACCTGTTCAACAAACTTTCAAACGAACCTCCAAGCAAATCTTTTGAAATTCAATTTTATTTTAAAAATTTCAAACAAAACCAAAGTTTAATTTTCAAAATCAAACAAATAATAAAAAAATTATTATTTTAATATCATATAAAAACAAAAATCTTTTTGTATTTTTTCAAATTTTTAGAACAAACTAACTACAAATCTAACTATGAAATATAAACTAACAAAACAAACACATATTTTTGTTTGAGAAAGATCAAGACATGAGATCATATTGTATTACAATCATCAACACATCTGATTGGATTAATGAATATATTTATTAGCAAATTACAATTCAAAGATGATTTTCAGTATAATTATCCTCTTTAAGTTTAATTAATTTGTTAAGATATCAATTAAAAACAAAAATCATCAAATACCTTATAATATCCATTTATTTGAACACATCCCCGTTTTGTGAATAACTAATTAGACACAAATGTTCTTAAAATTAATTACTTCAATTTTAACTAGCTTGATCATGTAAAAACAAAATAGAATTTCTTTTAAAAACAACAATATGTAAAACAATTTGAATTTGTTCAAAATCTTGGAATTAAGGTAGATACTTTCGTATACTCAGATGATCCAGAAAATGAACTAAACAATAATTTAAGATTAAGCTTTTAACAATCAGATCGATATTTTCATATATGCAGAGATTGTCCAAATCTTAATCAGAACCAAGAATATAAATTTGAATTGTTTAAAGTTATAACAATCAGGTCGATATGTAAGTATACGCGGAAAATGTTTTAGCTTTATCCTAAAAAAAAAGAAAAACAAATTCAGAATTTCTTTTTAAAAAAAATAAAAAACATGATCAAAACTAATAGCTTGACTTTTGTTCAAAAAACATTTTGTAAAATTAATCACCACTCATTCAGGACAAAACTAATTATTGTAACCCAAACATCTGTTTCTCATAAAGCATAATTGAATTCTGTCTAATGTCATCTTAACTAAGTTATAAACCTACCAACACATCATACTGAGTAATTATAAATGCTCTTTATGTTTAGGTTTTTTTATGATATAGATGAGCTTCCAATTGCAAACAATGTTCTATCATTTCTCACTTGGTCGAATCAAGTTCTCAAAATTTTAAATTTTTTAAGGTTTTTGTGTTTTTGATTTTTCAAATGTTTTTGTATTTTTCAAATTTTTCTCCCCTAAAAAACTAAAACACAAAACAACAAAAATTAAGATATTTGATGTTAATTCAATAAAAATAGACTATGAAGGAAGTTGATTTAAAATGACCTCATCCATGACCTGAATGCCGTTTAATTTTAGCAAATACTCAAAATGGTTTTTATCAAAAGCCTTGGTGAGAAGGTCTGCTTTTTTCTCATTGGTATGCATCTTCACCACATCAATAAGTTTCTTTTCATAGCAATCGCTTATGAAATGAAACATAGGATTCTTTGTTATAGCAATAGCAGCCTCATTATCAACATGAATTGGGTTGTTAGAAAATTCAAACCATATTCTCTCATCTGTTGTTGTATCCACAGAACTTGTGAACAACAACTGGCAGCAGCTACATACTCAGCTTCACATGTAGAAGTAGCAACATATGTTTGCTTTTTACACTGCCAAGAAACTAATCTTTACTCCAAAAATTGTGCACCTCTAGTTGTGGATTTGGAATCTGTCTTACATCCTCCATAATCGGAGTCACTGTAGGCATTACAGGAAAAGTTATCATCCTTAGGATACCACAGACCGGTGTCTGGTGTACCCTTCTGATAACGAAGAATTCTTTTGACTGCAATCAGATATAACACTTTAGGTTTTGATTGATATCGTGCACAGATACTTGTAGCAAATACAATATCTGGTCTTGAGGCAGTCAGGTACATCAAACTTCCAATAATTCCACAATACAAAGTATCATCAATTATCTCCCCCTTAATATTAGGCTCAATCTCATGATTAGGCTGAATGGGCATGGAAATTGATTTTGAATCAATCATGCTAAACCGTTTTAGCACATCTTGAATATATTTTGTCTGATGAATGAAGATTCCATCATCAGTTTGATCAATTTGTAAACCCAGGAAAAATTTGATGTCTGACATGGCACTCATTTCAAATTTCTCAATCATCACCTCTTTAAACTCCAAACATAGTTGTTCATCGGTTATAGATCCAAAGATAATATCATCTACATAAATCTGAACAAAAATAATATCCTTGCCCTTTTCCCGATAAAACAATGTTTTGTCAATCTAACCCTTATTGAACCCGTGTTCAATAAGGTGAGTCGATAATGTCTCATACCAGGCACGCGGAGCTTGATGTAGACCATACAGTGCTTTGTCTAATAGGTAAACCTGATCCCTATGGATAGGATCCTCAAAGCCCGGTGGCTGACAAACATACACTGTTTCCTTCAAAGAACCATACAGAAATGCAGACTTGACATCCAACTGAAAAACTTTGAATTTCTTGTGAGCAGCAAAAGCAAGAAAGAGTCTAATTGCTTCTAGCCGCGCCACATGTGCAAACACTTCATCATAATCAATTCCTTCAACTTGTTTGAAACCTTGAACCACTAAATGAGCTTTGTTGGGAACAATTACACCTCGATCATCTCGTTTGCATCTTAAAACCCATCTAGCGCCAATTTTCTACTCGCCTTTTGGCAAATCAACTAGATGCCAAACACCCAGTTTCTGAAACTGATTAAGCTCTTCTTGCATCGCCTCCATCCAGTAAGGTTCTCGCAAAGCTTCAGTAACAGTCTTAGGCTCAATTTGTGAGATGAATGCAGAATGCATCCAGAGCTCTTGACTGCCATGAGTTCTCTCTAACTCAACATACAAATTCTCCTCACTAGTGATTTGATTTCTTGACTGTACTTCGGCACTTGGATTTCCTATGATCTGATCAACAGGTTGATTTACATGAACTCTAGTGACAGTCACTTGCGGGACTCCAACATTATGATCAAGATTGGTAATATTCTAATCAACATCTTGATCATGAGAAATAGCATCTTCAAAAACATCCTGATCATCATCAGATGACCAATAATCATTAATTACTTCTGAAATGCCTTCCTCATATGGAATATGGTTACCATCTTCAGAATGATAAGAAACACCTTGATCTTCAAAATTCTGCAAATCATATAACATTTGTAAGGTTATTTCATCATCAAAAACATTTGGAGACAAATTAAAAGACTCAAAAAGTTTATCATAATCAAAAAACCAATTTGGTCCTTTTCCGTCAAGTATAGGTGTATTCCTTTGAACATCCACATGATACCATAATTCCACAACACCCGTACGTTTATTAAACACACATTTGTTGGAAGACTGTAGCCAAGAAAGAAACCCTCTTCAACTTTAGAGTTGAATTTGGAATCTTTCTTAAGCATAGTACAAGGAGCCCCAAAAAATTCTAAGTGTTCCAAATTAGGATTTCGATTCTATAAGAATTCATAGCATGTTTTATTGTGTCTTTTAACAATCAAAACTTTTTTAAAAGTAAAACAAGTTGTAGCCACAGCTTCACTCCAAATTGTAATGGGGAGTTTAGAATCAGCCATCATAGTTCTTGCAGATTCAATCAATGTTCTGTTCTTTCTTTCAGCTACACCATTCATCTGAGGTTCATATGTTGCACTAAATTGCTGCTGAATGCCATTTGAGTCACAAAATTCTTCCTTTCATGATTCTTAACTCAGTCCCATTATCTGAACGTGCACGCCTTACTCTCAACTTATATAATGTCTCCAACCTATTAATCAACAACACAAAATTTTCATAAGTATCTGATTTATACTTAAAAAACATTACCCATGAAAATCTAGAAAAGTCATCAGTCACCACAAAACAATACGATTCACCACCGATACTTTTGACATTGATAGGTTCAAACAAATCCATGTGAAGCAGTTCAAGTGGCTTATCAATAGAAAACAATGTCTTTGTTTTGTATGACTTCCTTTTGTGTTTACCCTTCTTGCATGACACAAACACATCAGGAAGTTTAAAGTGTTTAACCGGCACACCCTCAACTAAATGATTGTGCACAAGATAATTAATCTTCCTAATATGAATATGCCCCATCCGTCTGTGCCAAGACCGTGTATCTTGCTTAGTTTCCTTCTGTCACACCCCTAATTTTCAACTAACGGAATCAAACCGTTTGGGACGTGACAAACCAGGATCTCAGATCATTAGACATAACGAAGACCTCTATATGAATTTCAAAACATACTTTGGTCTAAAAATGTCATTTCAAAGTTCTACGTTGCGGAAGCGTTTTCAAAATAAAAACAAACATAATCGTTTGTAAACTGAAAATTACAAAACAATCTTTCAAATGTTCGAATCCAAATAACTAAAATATAAAATATGCATGCGACTCAATCTCCTAGTCCTTGCTTGCTTGTTTGTGCAACCTTAGCGTCCTGAGAAAACATGTAAATCAAGTCAACACAAAGGTTGGTGCATTACACAGGTTTAAGCATTCACAAATGTTTGAAACCACAGTTTGAACAAAATGTTTGCAGATTACGTAAGTGGTCGACACCGAAGCTGACTGTTGCATGCTAACGCATGTTTTGCCTTGCCACTATTGTCTAGCACAAACAATAGAAATGTGAATTGGCTAGTCAAACACTTGCGTAGATCCCATCTACCAAGTGAGGTTTGTCAAACCTAATAGATCTATTTCCAACTACCACGCTTTGCACTACGGCAAACTAAACGGTTCGAAATGTAAGGACTTGTAATGCTATGTTTGCACTCAATGTAAACAGCTAACTCATGCAAGTGATATGTATCTAAAAGTGTTTGTTGCACATGTTTTCTCCCCAAAAACAGTTAAAATAAGAAAGGGGCCGTGTACGCACCTTTGATTGTAGCAGAATGATCAAACACACGTGAACTCGCGTAGAAGATCCTCTACAAAGAATCTGTGTTTAAATAATAACTTAGTGTTATTCGGGATGTCGTTTTATGCTTGAAATCACATACGTATCAACACACGTATGTTAGAGTGTTAAGAATATGCATACGTATGTACGCGTGCCTTTGAAATCATTTAAATAAAATCATATATGATTTTATTTAAATAAACGTAATTATACGCGATTTCATTTTTCGATCTAAAATGTGACATTTATTATTCTAATACGTTCGGAATTGAATTCTGGTTCTAACGCAATTCGAACGAGTCGAATCGGAGTTAAAACGAGTGAGTTATGACCAAAACACTAAGAATGGTTTTAATATCAAAAACTGTTGAAGGCCGGGTTCGAACCCGTGACCTTCAACCCAGTACACACACACTCTACCATGTCAGCCCACCAAACAATTGTAATAGAAAGCCCAAATTAATTATTTTAACCCGTAATCAATCGATTCCCATATGTGATATTAACCGAACCAACTAAACCCATTTGACCCACGATTTGCATCCAATCGACTCTTAAACTTTAGGGTTTTTGTTCCAGAGATCTAGTCGAGTCTAAGGGCTGTTCTAATTCAATGATTCATCCACACAAGGTCCTAATTCGAACCCCTTATTGTTTCGAATGACTATGTTAATCCCTAATAAAATTTTCTTCAATTCATGAATGTCCGACCCAATCCACATAGGGTTATCATTAACACAACAATTTCGGAGGTTTCTGTAACGATTAATTTCCTTTTTGAACTCCATCACGATCCAAACCCCAAAACGATTTCACCTCAAGAACCCTAATTGTCGAACTCTTACAATTCGATCTTATATCATGAAATTCACATATGGTTTTTGTTAATCGGGATTCGCTGAAGCTAAAGGTAGCAAATAATTTGATTCTTGCATCAATTTACATCGAAACCCCCAAATACATTTAAACTTAGAACTCTAGAAATCGAATCCTATTAATCTGATGTTAGAAACTGAAATTGACATATGGTTTTCCATATACAAGCCAAACCGAGTCTATCTGTAAAAATTAATTTGATCACTGATATCGTTTTCATTAAAAACCACAAACCCGACTTATCCCATGAACCCTAGAACTCGAGATCAACAAATTCATGACTTAAACTCAAAATTGAAAGAGGTTTTTCGCTTGTGATGCTAACACGAAACTATCTGTATAATTGAATTGGGTTTTTAAACCCGTTTGATCAGAAACGCCCAAACCGTCAATGTGATGAACCCTAGAATTAGGATTCGTGAAATTCATTGATGTTAATCGAAATTAGCATAGGGATATCATTGTACTAACTGTCACACCCCGAGCCGGCGGGGTAGGATCGGGTTTCCCCGACGGGCGGAAGGTTCCCGAGGCGCGATATCGAAATGATAATCAGATTGATCAGATTGTTCACATTGCACATGATATATAAATGAGAAACTTTGCTAAAATAAAATAGGATTACAGAGTTAAATTATATTAGTTAAGTTTACAATTTAACAATGTAAACCCACTATCACATCATCAGTCTTCAATCTTGTAGCTGCACAAGATATGTTAAACAAACTGTAAAATGATGCTTCAAAATATGCTGGTCCAAAAAGCTAGGTCCTATATCAGATAACCTAATCCCAAAGAAATAACTCTTCAGTTGACCTGTTCGTCACCTGAGAAGTCATGCAAAAATAAAGTCAACACATGGTTGGTGAGTTCATATTGTTTAGTGTTTGAAAATGATTTGTAAATGATTTGAACCTCCTTTGGTAAAGACCCTAACCTCATTAACACCACATGTATCATCCAGATCGGTATGCTTATGTATAGGGCATACCCCTGAGTCGAGGCTACAACCCCGCCCAGACGCCGTCCCACCACATACTAATCCGCATAGGACATTGTTGTTAATGATAATTAAGCATCTTTACCTATCACACACTCTTGTTCACAATGACTCAAATGTTCTCACAAAACCTTTGTTTAACCCCCCGGGTAACAACCTTAATCTCATTAACATCACATGTATCATCCAGATCGGTATGCTTATATATAGGGCATACCCCTGAGTCGAGGCTACAACCCCGCCCAGACGCCGTCCCACCACATACTAATCCACATGGGACATTGGTGTTAATGAAAATTAAGCATTTTACCTCTACCTTTAACCCAATGATTCGCCAGTCCTTTGTTCCTGTAAATACAACAATTTGGAATCTATGTTGATTCCTTAAGTTCATCACAATAGTGATCAACCACAAAAATTGTATAAACAGTTATAAATGCTTAATTAAACAAGTAAATAAACATTTAATAAAATCTAAGTCCTTATGATTGGGGCCTTTGGTCATACTCGAGTAGACTAGTCTGTCAATCTAGGTACTTAGTAGTTAGGGAATTCTGTAAATATCATCAAACATAAGACCTACAAGTCAATCAGTCTAGCTAGGACTTCTTGAAATATAGGATTTCTGAATTCAATGTGTTGGCATATGTTATCTCTGATATTTCCCATACTATCCCTTAAAATGATTTAATGATCGTCTGATTTTGTCACAAGATGTACTTGATGTGTTGATCATAGAATACAAGATTCATTGATCGGTTGTACACTTGATTCATTGTTCAACAAACACTTGGTTTGTAGAACATTGAATGTTGTCTTTGCAAAGATTGTTTTGTTGATGTCTTGATGTCCCACACTTGTTTTGTCAAAATGTTTGATTTGATCCCTTGAATTCACCCACTTGTTTTGTCAAAATGTTTGATTTGATCCCTTGAATTCACCCACTTGATTTGTCAAAATGTTTGATCTGATCCCTTGAATTCACCCACTTGTTTTGTCAAAGTGTTTGTTTTGATTCCTTTGAAATGTTTTGACTTATTGAAAAGTTTAGTTTAACTCGATTATTCACTTAATATATAAGTAAATCAGTTAATAACCTGCATAAAATCTTCCTAGATATGATCTAGGATAACATTTATATATATGTAAAACATATAATTTAAAAGCATTTAAGTAAACAATTTAAATAAACAGTTTACGCATGCTTCTCAGCCCCGCGTTTTAAAACAAAAATGTCAGAAAAGGGGCAATGAACTCACCTGTGTTGCCGTGAAATGAACCACAAAAGATAAGCGCACTCTTTGATTGTTGCCTAAGTATCTTTAGCACCTGGGTTATTTTAAAGAATTCGAATTCGATAAGTACCTACAGAAATTGTCGTACCTATGGTTTGGTCTCGATGTGCAACTACGTGTCCTAGATTACTAGTGTGTTTCTAGAATTTCCTCTATCTAAGTTAAACTATTACCCATTAGTAACCCAAATCCCACATAAAGCATTTTAAAGTATTTAAGTAAAACAGTTTCAATTTATTACATTTTAAGTAAATCATTTATTTAGGAAAATCATTTAATTATTTTGTTAAGGTCTATAATATAATTTCTTTTATGAAAACATATTCAATTTAAGAAAAATGTAATTTAAACATGATGGGCTTATATTAAACCCATTGGGCCATTCTTGAGCCCTTTAATGAACTTTGATTTTCAAAAGATCTCTTGTTTGCTTATTAAGTCATTAACCTAGATGGTGTAATAACCATTTAGATTAATCATGTGTCTTTGAAATTCCCAATGGTTTAGGTGTTAACATTTAAGTCAAACCATAACCTTTAGGTTCTTGTTTTCCATCCCGAATGTAATTCTCTTCTGACATTGTTATCTTAACTTAAGGAGATTCATTTGTGTTTAGCCAAATGAATGATCGTCCCCTACACTGATTTCATACCATATATGTGCTAGAATTTCCCATGTTAGATCGATAGTTAATCCTAATATGGCTTTATTGAAATTTAGATCTTGTGGGCCTTATGTTAGGCCTAACTTGTCCTTGTGACCCAATTGATTAATATCAAACTTAATGAAATGTACAACGGGTCAACCTTAGTTATTGGGCCAAATTAAGTGGTCTTGGGCCTAATAATAGGGTTATTGGGCCTTAGGAGCTTATGTAGCCGTATCAAGTTAAACGACTAAGTGTGAGTAAAGTCTCGGCCAATTTCCTTCCCAATGAGCCAACTTGAAATTGTTGGGCCATTACAACACGTGGGCCCATTAACACACCTATATGGGCCGAGAATAGACTGTTGGGCCTAGACCTTGTAGATGAGTGGCCCGCATTGAATTAAAGTGGGTTAGACAATTGAGTTGGACCGAAGTAAATATAAATGGGCTTAACCTAAGTTCACCTCTTGATCTTAAACTCCTAGCTATTTATCCTTGATGCTCTAGTTTTTAAATAACCAATTGTTACACAAGCTTTGATATCTCACGTCATTTCCATGCACATACCTATCCCATGCACCCTCACATACCTACATGTATATATATATACGTATCTAGGTCTCCACGTGTAGTAAAATGAAAGGGTCTTAGGGTTCGGTTTGCGTCTGCTTAGTGTGATGGCAGCGAACCCTCTAAGGTAGCTAAGGGTTCGGTCATAATGAAGTCAAACGAACCTATATGGTTCGGTCCCTTATGGTTCGTCTAACTCACAGGGTTCGTGAGCTACATGGTTCGCCATAGGCTCGGCTAGGGTTCGGTTAATTAGAGTAGGGTTCATGACCAGCTGTCTCTTCCCATGGTTCGGCTAACACCATGTCACTTAGGGTTCGGCTGTGGTGACCAACGAACCAGGGTTCGTTCCTGATGCATGGGTTCGTGAGGGTTCGCCAACTAGGTGTAGGGTTCGTGGCTGCCTGATGGTTCGTGTCTCGTCCTAAGGGTTCGTCGGAATGGATCACAGGGTTCGGCCATGGCTTTAGGTATAACATGCAGGGTTCGTCATCCCATAATGGTTCGGCCGGTGGTTTCTAACGAACCTGTATGGTTCGTTTTCATCAGCAAACGTTTTCTAATTCTAAGTTCGACCATTCATCTGTTGTAGTTACATGTAAACAAGTTCTCGAAGGTGTTATTCTCGAAGGAGTCGATCTATGGCCGGTCGTAGTGGGTGGGTCGAACAACAAGAAGAAAACCCTATAATTCGAGATGTTTTAAGCTAGGTACCTCCAATTTCAGTGGCCAAAACTTCCGATCTGTTGTACTCCCTTGTAGAGCTCGTTCCTAGCTACGCGTGGACACCAAGAACACCGGATTTCGCCTCCAAACGAGTGAGTTATGAAGCTTGGAAGTGGTAGATTTTAGAGAGAGAGAGAGTGACGGAAATTGAGCTAGAGAGAGAGAGAAATGAGTGAAAAATGAGATGAAAGTCTCATTTGAGACTTTAAATACCTCGAGGGTATTCGGGTTCGTTTCGGTTGCTCGGTTCACGTCTTCGTCGCGTTTCCGGATCGTAACGCGTATAATTACGTAATCTAAATAAAAGGTTATATTTTATGTGTTGGGGAAGTGGTTGTTTCTAGTAATGACATTAAATGGTATTTCCCTAATTTATTTATTGAACTCATAAATATTACGCGTTCTATTATATATTCGCGTATTATAATTTACGCGTCTAAAATAAAAATAGTTTTGCCTTAATTGTAACTATGATGAGTTTCAAAATTGTAAAACAGGAAATATTTTATTTCCTTATAATTATTATCGTTCGAGTCGTCTTTCGTTTCGTCAGAAAACGTCACTTACGCGCGTCTTCGTACAGAGCGCTAACTGTACGAACACGATCGCACGTTTCACTTTCTGATTTTGTTGTCTAATTTACAATCATCGTTTCAGATCATTAAACTGTCAGATCCATTCGTACAGATCGTCACCTATACGAACAGTCCGTCGGTTTAACATTCCGTAACAACAACTGTTATTGTATTGTTTTGATTAGCCTCGCATACGTGCTATCCTAATAGATCCTAACAAATAAACCCATGATGGTTCAGTGTTGCCAGATAATTATCTGACTCAAGAACCATGGTTCTGTACTTAGTTTCTGCTAAATGTTTATAACTCTGTCGTTTGATAATGTGAAATGACTTTGACTATCAATATGAACATGAAATAGAATGGGATGTGTATAGTTGGTGTCTGTTTACTGTTCATGCTACTGTTGCGATCACTGTTCTGGCACCGATTTCGGCACTGTTGTTACAGTCTCCCCTTGTTAGAGAAATTTCGTCCCGAAATTTAAGAATAGTTATCGGTTACAGCCTTCTCTGTAAGCAGTTGGGGATGTCCTGAACATCGTGTGATCTTCGCATTTTCCAAATAAACTTGAGTTTTCGCTTTGAATTTCCAATGAACTTAGCAATGGAAATACGACTTTTCCTTAGTTGTTTAATCTAACGAGCCGTAAACTCTGAAGACTATTACCTAAGGTATACTGTCCGTCTAATTGAATTTCTTCAACTGATATGACGAACGATTCGTTAGCACGACGTTTATTCAAGTTCGAGACGTGAAACACGTAACGCATCCAACTAAGGTCATATAATTACCTCAATCTTTGTGCCATGAAACGAATACATTGGATGATCTCGGATTGTCCTACGTTTCGTGGTGCTTGTTCATCCCTTTATTCTGGGATGGACTACACCTTTAATCCATCAGTCGGCGACTGACGTTGCCGACCTCAAGGAGCCTCGAATGGTGTGCATTCGATGCTTCTATATTGACGGTTGTTGTAGGAAGATGTAATCGGTGGCATTTGGGAGCCCAACTTTCCACTGTAGTTTGACATACAGATTCTCAACATATCCCCCAAGATTCGTGTCGTACTTTCGCTTCAACCGTCCTTTGGTGAACGGTGAGCTGTAATTATCTTTAAGTACATCCCTAACTAAAATGTTAAACAATGGTATCACATAGCGTACCACTATCTCGTTGCTGTAAAATCCATCGGTTTACCTATCACCAGAGTCCACCCACTAATTTGGTAGTAAGTGTTACATCCGGTTTATCTTAAACTATCTTTCGGCACTAAAACATGACACACTCCTTAAAATCTTCGTAGGTGACTCTCACTACATCTAGGTCTTGATCTTCAGATCAAAAATCCTTAAATCACCCATGGTGTATACTTAAGTTATTTGACATAACCGTATACATACTTCACCACTTGTTTAATCCATCCTCAGCTCGAAGGTTTATATTATACAGCGGGGAGGTCTTCCTAAAATACGGCAGAGTTATTAGGATAACGGTAAGGATTTACCTTCTTAGTACACTTATACCCACCTGTGTGATGATGTATATCTATCTTACGCTTGCCCTAAAGTCATGAGACTCGTGAAACCTATTGTAACTTTTGTTCCAACTAGTTCTTATTCTCATCTGCTTTCAAATTGGGAGAATTTAAGATGAAGTTGTTCTTTCCTTGACGGTTCCAAAATGTCCCTGGGATGTCGTTCGTGTTTTGTCGTGCTACTATAATAATTCAGTATGTCATCCTTAATAGTAATGACAAACTAACCAGTTACGGTTTGCACGCTCAATTCATGAGGTCCAAGAAACCATAGGTGCATTCTTCTACTCGAAGAACATCACCATAATTTGGAATGCCCATAATTCATTCGAAATATTTTCTCGAGCATACCTTCATCTTGTATTCTCAAATGACTTCCCTTGATCTACTTATTTAGCCTACGTAAAGACCTGACACAGTTCTCATATTTACTTTTCCTAACATCCTAGAGTCAGAGTTCTCAAATTTAGGTAACTCAATTTCTAGGAGATCTATGTATAAAATGAAAGTCTACACACTAGTTTTGACATTTTTAATTTCTAAGGCTTTTAGTGTTCTAATTAGATAAAGTCCTATTCTAATTTACAGTAATTAAGTCGGCATTAATGATTACTCTATCCCTATTTAATCGTCTAACCCTTATTTAACCTAAAGGTTCTTTCAATTATTATTCTGATTATCTTTTCGGCACTGACTTTGCTTTTGACTAACTTAAATTTATGGTTCCTAAAATTACAACAGACTATGCAGTCCTAATTAATACCCCAATAGATAATTTAAGGTATTAAGCAGAAATTTGCATACCTATGGAGTCATCGGACTCCGAGTGTTCCCCAGGAGCTGGTAAAGCGAGTAGTTCCTCAATGTCTGCTGGGTCTGCTGAAGACATTTTCCTAGAGCAGTCCCTTGCGAAATGTCCATGCATTCCGCACATGAAACAATTGTTGTTATGTTGAGGGGAAGCAAAGGTGCTCGCTTTTTGTTCCCATTTTCTAGTGGGAATAAACCGACACCGTTGAATCCAGTGTCCGTATTTACCACAATTTAGACAGTGTTTACAAGGTTTCTCCTCACCATGATGAAAACCGCATCTGACACATTTAGGAAATGCACCAAAATATTGACGAGGAGTAGAGGCTATTGATGGCCGACACTGTTGTATCCAGTGTCCCGTCCTTCCACCACGCGTGCATTGTAGGCACGAAGATTCAGCCAGGTCATGGTAGTGACAAGCCGAATAGAGGGAAGCTTTTCCTTTAGAAGGTGCAGGATTTGTAAGAGATATCCTCACAGGGCAGTCTCGGGCAATGTGTTCGGACAGTCCGCACACATAACAATCTTTGCTGTGTCGAGGAAGGGGATATGTAGTGTTTCCAGGATTCTGGTTATGAGTCGGGGAATTATTACAATCGCGACTCCAGTGTCCCTTTCCTCCGCAGTTCAGACAATGTTTGCACAGTCTATTCTTAGCATGGTGGAGACCGCACGTGGCACATAAAGGAAATTTACTAGCCTCCGGTTTGCATACTAATTCCATTGATGTTCTGCATTGGTGATCCAAATGGTTCGTCTTGCCACAATGGATGCATTGCTTGCATGAGATTTCAGCGCGGTGGTGATGGTGACAGTTAGTGCAAAGGGGTGATTTTCCCGCGTAACACCTACGATTCCCTGACTCCGGAGCAACGGCCATCTGACGAAGGGGAATGGCCTCAGTGTGGATTTCAGGGTTTCTTGATTTCTTAGAACGACTCCGTTTTCTCTTCTTGCTTGTTTCTCCTTCTTCCGGTTCCTTCTTCTCTGCAGCAAATAATGGGAAGTTCCTGGTAAATTCCTCACTGTTCCTGATCCAGGTGATGATTCCAGGGAGGATCGCCACCAACTGTTCAGTGATCAGTGTTGCAAGTACCTCAACGGCTGGGTCCGTCCCTTGTGGAGGTAGAGGCAGTGATGGTTGTCTTCTTGGTGACATTCTAATCATAACCAATAGAACATTGGTTAGTGCAATGATCGAATGCAGAAGACACAATGCAAGTAAATTCCTAATTCCTATGTTCTCTACATGCAGGGTCCCTAGGTTATAGTCTAGGCCAAACAGTTTACATAAATGACCTATATTTCTCTATAACCATGGCTCTGATACCAATCTGTCACACCCCGAGCCGGCGGGGTAGGATCGGGTTTCCCCGACGGGCGGAAGGTTCCCAAGGCGCGATATCGAAATGATAATCGGATTGATCAGATTGTTCACATTGCACATGATATATAAATGAGAAACTTTGCTAAAATAAAATAGGATTACAGAGTTAAATTATATTAGTTAAGTTTACAATTTAACAATGTAAACCCACTATCACATCATCAGTCTTCAATCTTGTAGCTGCACAAGATATGTTAAACAAACTGTAAAATGATGCTTCAAAATATGCTGGTCCAAAAAGCTAGGTCCTATATCAGATAACCTAATCCCAAAGAAATAACTCTTCAGTTGACCTGTTCGTCACCTGAGAAGTCATGCAAAAATAAAGTCAACACATGGTTGGTGAGTTCATATTGTTTAGTGTTTGAAAATGATTTGTAAATGATTTGAACCTCCTTTGGTAAAGACCCTAACCTCATTAACACCACATGTATCATCCAGATCGGTATGCTTATGTATAGGGCATACCCCTGAGTCGAGGCTACAACCCCGCCCAGACGCCGTCCCACCACATACTAATCCGCATAGGACATTGTTGTTAATGATAATTAAGCATCTTTACCTATCACACACTCTTGTTCACAATGACTCAAATGTTCTCACAAAACCTTTGTTTAACCCCCCGGGTAACAACCTTAATCTCATTAACATCACATGTATCATCCAGATCGGTATGCTTATATATAGGGCATACCCCTGAGTCGAGGCTACAACCCCGCCCAGACGCCGTCCCACCACATACTAATCCACATGGGACATTGGTGTTAATGAAAATTAAGCATTTTACCTCTACCTTTAACCCAATGATTCGCCAGTCCTTTGTTCCTGTAAATACAACAATTTGGAATCTATGTTGATTCCTTAAGTTCATCACAATAGTGATCAACCACAAAAATTGTATAAACAGTTATAAATGCTTAATTAAACAAGTAAATAAACATTTAATAAAATCTAAGTCCTTATGATTGGGGCCTTTGGTCATACTCGAGTAGACTAGTCTGTCAATCTAGGTACTTAGTAGTTAGGGAATTCTGTAAATATCATCAAACATAAGACCTACAAGTCAATCAGTCTAGCTAGGACTTCTTGAAATATAGGATTTCTGAATTCAATGTGTTGGCATATGTTATCTCTGATATTTCCCATACTATCCCTTAAAATGATTTAATGATCGTCTGATTTTGTCACAAGATGTACTTGATGTGTTGATCATAGAATACAAGATTCATTGATCGGTTGTACACTTGATTCATTGTTCAACAAACACTTGGTTTGTAGAACATTGAATGTTGTCTTTGCAAAGATTGTTTTGTTGATGTCTTGATGTCCCACACTTGTTTTGTCAAAATGTTTGATTTGATCCCTTGAATTCACCCACTTGTTTTGTCAAAATGTTTGATTTGATCCCTTGAATTCACCCACTTGATTTGTCAAAATGTTTGATCTGATCCCTTGAATTCACCCACTTGTTTTGTCAAAGTGTTTGTTTTGATTCCTTTGAAATGTTTTGACTTATTGAAAAGTTTAGTTTAACTCGATTATTCACTTAATATATAAGTAAATCAGTTAATAACCTGCATAAAATCTTCCTAGATATGATCTAGGATAACATTTATATATATGTAAAACATATAATTTAAAAGCATTTAAGTAAACAATTTAAATAAACAGTTTACGCATGCTTCTCAGCCCCGCGTTTTAAAACAAAAATGTCAGAAAAGGGGCAATGAACTCACCTGTGTTGCCGTAAAATGAACCACAAAAGATAAGCGCACTCTTTGATTGTTGCCTAAGTATCTTTAGCACCTGGGTTATTTTAAAGAATTCGAATTCGATAAGTACCTACAGAAATTGTCGTACCTATGGTTTGGTCTCGATGTGCAACTACGTGTCCTAGATTACTAGTGTGTTTCTAGAATTTCCTCTATCTAAGTTAAACTATTACCCATTAGTAACCCAAATCCCACATAAAGCATTTTAAAGTATTTAAGTAAAACAGTTTCAATTTATTACATTTTAAGTAAATCATTTATTTAGGAAAATCATTTAATTATTTTGTTAAGGTCTATAATATAATTTCTTTTATGAAAACATATTCAATTTAAGAAAAATGTAATTTAAACATGATGGGCTTATATTAAACCCATTGGGCCATTCTTGAGCCCTTTAATGAACTTTGATTTTCAAAAGATCTCTTGTTTGCTTATTAAGTCATTAACCTAGATGGTGTAATAACCATTTAGATTAATCATGTGTCTTTGAAATTCCCAATGGTTTAGGTGTTAACATTTAAGTCAAACCATAACCTTTAGGTTCTTGTTTTCCATCCCGAATGTAATTCTCTTCTGACATTGTTATCTTAACTTAAGGAGATTCATTTGTGTTTAGCCAAATGAATGATCGTCCCCTACACTGATTTCATACCATATATGTGCTAGAATTTCCCATGTTAGATCGATAGTTAATCCTAATATGGCTTTATTGAAATTTAGATCTTGTGGGCCTTATGTTAGGCCTAACTTGTCCTTGTGACCCAATTGATTAATATCAAACTTAATGAAATGTACAACGGGTCAACCTTAGTTATTGGGCCAAATTAAGTGGTCTTGGGCCTAATAATAGGGTTATTGGGCCTTAGGAGCTTATGTAGCCGTATCAAGTTAAACGACTAAGTGTGAGTAAAGTCTCGGCCAATTTCCTTCCCAATGAGCCAACTTGAAATTGTTGGGCCATTACAACACGTGGGCCCATTAACACACCTATATGGGCCGAGAATAGACTGTTGGGCCTAGACCTTGTAGATGAGTGGCCCGCATTGAATTAAAGTGGGTTAGACAATTGAGTTGGACCGAAGTAAATATAAATGGGCTTAACCTAAGTTCACCTCTTGATCTTAAACTCCTAGCTATTTATCCTTGATGCTCTAGTTTTTAAATAACCAATTGTTACACAAGCTTTGATATCTCACGTCATTTCCATGCACATACCTATCCCATGCACCCTCACATACCTACATGTATATATATATACGTATCTAGGTCTCCACGTGTAGTAAAATGAAAGGGTCTTAGGGTTCGGTTTGCGTCTGCTTAGTGTGATGGCAGCGAACCCTCTAAGGTAGCTAAGGGTTCGGTCATAATGTAGTCAAACGAACCTCTATGGTTCTGTCCCTTATGGTTCGTCTAACTCACAGGGTTCGTGAGCTACATGGTTCGCCATAGGCTCGGCTAGGGTTCGGTTAATTAGAGTAGGGTTCATGACCAGCTGTCTCTTCCCATGGTTCGGCTAACACCATGTCACTTAGGGTTCGGCTGTGGTGACCAACGAACCAGGGTTCGTTCCTGATGCATGGGTTCGTGAGGGTTCGCCAACTAGGTGTAGGGTTCGTGGCTTCCTGATGGTTCGTGTCTCGTCCTAAGGGTTCGTCGGAATGGATCACAGGGTTCGGCCATGGCTTTAGGTATAACATGCAGGGTTCGTCATCCCATAAAGGTTCGGCCGGTGGTTTCTAACGAACCTGTATGGTTCGTTTTCATCAGCAAACGTTTTCTAATTCTAAGTTCGACCATTCATCTGTTGTAGTTACATGTAAACAAGTTCTCGAAGGTGTTATTCTCGAAGGAGTCGATCTATGGCCGGTCGTAGTGGGTGGGTCGAACAACAAGAAGAAAACCCTATAATTCGAGATGTTTTAAGCTACGTACCTCCAATTTCAGTGGCCAAAACTTCCGATCTGTTGTACTCCCTTGTAGAGCTCGTTCCTAGCTACGCGTGGACACCAAGAACACCGGATTTCGCCTCCAAACGAGTGAGTTATGAAGCTTGGAAGTGGTAGATTTTAGAGAGAGAGAGAGTGACGGAAATTGAGCTAGAGAGAGAGAGAAATGAGTGAAAAATGAGATGAAAGTCTCATTTGAGACTTTAAATACCTCGAGGGTATTCGGGTTCGTTTCGGTTGCTCGGTTCACGTCTTCGTCGCGTTTCCGGATCGTAACGCGTATAATTACGTAATCTAAATAAAAGGTTATATTTTATGTGTTGGGGAAGTGGTTGTTTCTAGTAATGACATTAAATGGTATTTCCCTAATTTATTTATTGAACTCATAAATATTACGCGTTCTATTATATATTCGCGTATTATAATTTACGCGTCTAAAATAAAAATAGTTTTGCCTTAATTGTAACTATGATGAGTTTAAAAATTGTAAAACAGGAAATATTTTATTTCCTTATAATTATTATCGTTCGAGTCGTCTTTCGTTTCGTCAGAAAACGTCACTTACGCGCGTCTTCGTACAGAGCGCTAACTGTACGAACACGATCGCACGTTTCACTTTCTGATTTTGTTGTCTAATTTACAATCATCGTTTCAGATCATTAAACTGTCAGATCCATTCTTACAGATCGTCACCTATACGAACAGTCCGTCGGTTTAACATTCCGTAACAACAACTGTTATTGTATTGTTTTGATTAGCCTCGCATACGTGCTATCCTAATAGATCCTAACAAATAAACCCATGATGGTTCAGTGTTGCCAGATAATTATCTGACTCAAGAACCATGGTTCTGTACTTAGTTTCTGCTAAATGTTTATAACTCTGTCGTTTGATAATGTGAAATGACTTTGACAATCAATATGAACATGAAATAGAATGGGATGTGTATAGTTGGTGTCTGTTTACTGTTCATGCTACTGTTGCGATCACTGTTCTGGCACCGATTTCGGCACTGTTGTTACACTAACCGTATGGAAGGTGTAGGTGCTGACAATTCTACATTTTAATGGACTCATAACGTTTGCTACACATTAGTAATCATCAATAGGATGATTAAGAGTAATTAATTTCGGGTTTTACTTGAAAGAAGTGTGAAATTTGAATTTCAATTGATATTTAAACTGAATTTTGACTTTTAAAGTCAAAATCTTTGCATTTCAACTTAATTACAACTAAATCATTGTAATTGAAATGTTTAAAACTTGTTTTGCACCATTATAACCCTTGAAATTCGTTTTTGTTTGATTACATAACATTTCGGTTAATTCTAGAGTTAACGGAGTTAATCCGGAATGCCGAATTGTCACACCTTAGATACCAGACATGTCTCCACCTTATTCACCGTCTCCGCCTTTGCCATGTCAAGCACATAAAAATTCTTGCTTCGATCAACAGTCATTAGAATCCACTCCTTAGGAATCTGAAATCCTTGTTTAAGTACATAACACCTGTATCTTTATCAAACATCACTTTGTATCCTTTATCACAAATCTGTGACACACTTAACAAGTTGTTAGTTAATTATTTGCAGTAATTAACATTGTCAAATGAAACTTTTCCATTCATCAAACTACCAAACCCGGTAATTTGTGATGCACTGCTTGAAGACCCATTTTCAATGTTTTCATCCTTTTTCCCAGAAATTTGATCACCTGACCTGCATCTCAATTTCCAAAAAGATTTTGACTTACCATTTTGTTTTGAAATGATTTTGAAGAAAATTTGTCAAAGAAATCATCATTAGACGATTTCACCATTTTCACAAGCTATTTCACATTCCTTTTGTTATCAAAAACTCTTTTCTTATGATTCTTTTCTTCTTTTACCCAAACACAATCAGGATCAAATTTCCGAAGAACTCTCATTTCTTCTTCACTAGGTTTCATTTTCCTAGAACTTCCACCAGACCTATTCACTCAACTTTCATCATCTGAACTCTTTCTGATTTTATTGTTTGGACAATTAGCAGAAATATGCCTTTGTCACAACAAGTAAAACACTTTTGTGTTTCTCTTGGTGTAAAGGACCTAAAGCTGCTACAATCAGTAGAACTGACATCCAAATCACAATCAGCAATCAAATGACCAAATCTACCAGTTTATTTTATCTTTGAATTACTCCCTTGATTTTGAAAAAACTTTGATTTTCTTTTATTTCCAACCCCAAACTTATCAAAGAAAGAATCCACCTTGTCAACCTTTTCAGAAAACACATTTTGCTTTTGAAAAATACCACTAGACTCTCCTTGATGTGTAGTAGATGACTTTACATACACAATCGGTTTGAGATTAGTGGTTTGTTTTGACTTTTATCACTGGTTTGCAAACAAGATTGGGTTTATTCACCACTTTCTCAGCTGATTTCATCTCAGTCTTTGACTTCTGAGACTTCAGACACTTTTTATCAACATATTTAACTTTATAACCACTCTGTCTCAAAATATCAGATGGATATTCTGACTCTGTGATATCTTCTATGATAGGAGCATCACTATCAAGAGACACTTTTTCATCAGAAAATGAACCTCCAGCATCCTCAACCACTTATTTAGACACGTTCATTCAAAGAAACAGGATGAACTTCCAAATTCGGATCAATTTGTGGTCTGGAAACAAAACTGGGAGGAGGTGGTACAGAATGAAAACCCAAGACGGTAGTATCATTTGATGATCTTTGCATGACAACAAAGTAATAAATGACATACTAAGAATTCTAATAATTCTCCAGCTTGCTCTTGTTCATCTCTGCCTCTGCTCTTGCTGCTGATAAATCAACTTTTAGCTTTTGCACTGATTCAAGATGCACTGAAACTGCATGATTATTTTGTAAAAATTTGATTTTTAACTCTTCATTTTCTTTGCCTAAATCAATTATCTTTTTATCAAAAACTTTTTCTCTTGAAATTATCTTCTTGTTAGCTTTAGTGCACTCCATCAGTTCGGTAGTCAACTGAGCACTCATTTCTTTCAATTTAACAATGATCTCTAAAAGATCATCATTTACCTCATCACTTTCTCTTTGCCTTCACCAATGTCTTCATCCAAAGAAGCCATAAAAGCACCCATCAATTCATCATACTGATTTCCCCAATCGTATCCTTCATCAGCTTGACTAACTAACGCTTTTGATGACTCTTCAGCCTTTTCTTTCTTCTTCTAATAAGTTTCTTTTGGCTTGAACGGGTTTAAATTTCCTTGTTTCTTCGGATTCTTACATTCTCTAGCAAAGTGACCTAACTCACCACAGTTGTAACATTGAGTAGTCTTTGGATTAAATCCAAACTTGGTGTTTTGATCAAAAGTGAACTTCTTTCCAGTCTTCTTTTCATATCGATTGATTCTTCTAATCACACTTGCCAATGCCCAATGAGTATCAATCAACTCCATTTCATCATCATCAATTTGCTCATAATCTTCAAATGTAAGATTTGAGTTTCCAATCTTTCCTGTAATTTGTTCATCATAAGCGCCGACTACACAAGAAAGAATTGACATATGATCCCGAACAGCCTCTACATTTACTTTTCCCAGATTTGTTGTATTTAGCTGAACAGGAGTTGGTGTTGAGTCAGACTTCTTCTCATTCACAGAATAAGATGAACTAGAACTTGCAGATGCAGAAAGTGCATGAGTACTATCAGAAGTACTAGAAACAAATGATGTCTGAATCTTTGCAGAAGAAACCGGTGGTGTAACCACAGATGCACCGTATAAAGAAGGATCTTGAGTAACATTCACTCTTCTTGCTTTTCTCTTATCCTTCATCTCTTGTTCTTCTAGCTTTTGAATAAATTCCACCAATGTCATTCCTGATAGATTTTATCTCAAGATTAGCACCAGTGAATTCCACTTTTCAGGTAATGCATCTTCAAAACAATCTATCTTTTCCTGCTTAGTGTATTCAATTCCACACTTCCGGACTTCAGTCAATAAATGCCTATATCTTGTTATTAAGGCTTCAAGACTCTCATTGCCAATAAAGTTGAAGTTCTCAAACTCTTTACGTATATAAGTGGCCTTCATCATCTTTAACTTGGTGTTTCCTTCAATTCTTGTTTTTAAAGCATTCCACAAACCATATGAGGTTTTGTGTTCATCAAATTGATGAAGTATCTGATTAGGGATTGCTTGGCTCAGCATCCAATAAGCTTTCTTCTCAGAATCATATTTCTTTCGTTGATCTACATCCAATCTCTCAAGAGTTTGATCCATATATGTCCCCACAACCTTGGGTCTTTCATAAGGTGATAAAATCATTTCCCACAGATTAGTGTCAGTTCCATTTAAATGTGTTTCAAACCTTCCCTTCCAGTTCTCGTAATATGTCAAACCAAGCAACTTTGGAACTTTGTTTGTACTTCCAACCTCAGTTTCACTAATCAAAATGCTATGTATCTTAGAATTTTGACTAGCAACTGTAGCAAACATCTCCACCATTTTTTTATTTTTTAATCAGCGAACCTCTGAAGTCAAATTCACTTCACAAACGTTACTACGAGGCGGACCTCCAACAATCTTAGATCTGAACGAACCTCAAGTCATGAACCTCAAATCACGAACCTGAGACAAACCTTTTATCTCACGAACCTGATGCAGCAAACCTTGAGACAAACCTGATCTCACGAACCTTGAGACAAACTTGATCTCACGAACCTTGAGACGAACGAACCTCTGCAAAAAACCTTCAATGAACATCTTAAAAATCTCTAAACGAACCTCAGAAAAATCTCATTAACAGCCAACCTCTTGCTTCAGCTACTCACAGGTTCGGCTCACGAACCTGTTCTCCAAAATTCAAAATTTTGGAGGGAAAACCTTCCAAATTTGAAGAAAATCCTTCAAAAATACCAAATTATACCACAAATCTCTTAATTGTTATGTTTTACAGCAATACATGATGAGATTACACTCAATTCAGCAATCAAGCACAAAGAAAACTTGAATTTTGATCCATTTTTTGATCTCTTCAACTCCAAATGCTTGTAGATCTTTGAAAATCTTGTATAGAACTCCACCAAGAGCTCTTATACCACTGTAGATCTACTGAATTTGATCTTGATCTTATAATGGAATCCTATGAACAATCAAATATATGCAGATTCTATATTTGATCTATATGAATCAAAGAATAACAAGCATTCCAATAATTATCTCCATTTCATTAATCAATCTGAACTGCTTACAATGAAATACAATCTCAAACAGAGAAATCTCACAAAGAGAGAATACACAGAAAATTTCCAAGAGTTATGTCAAAATTAAATAAACCAACAATATATACAAACTGTCAGCCGAACCTATTCTAGCCAAACCCTTAGGTTCGCCAGCCGAATCTTGAGGTTCGCAGGATGAACCTAGACAACCAAACCTAATAGGTTCGCCGAACCTGCTAAGGTTCGTGGGCCAGACGAACCTCAGCCAAACCTCAACTAGCTTTCTATAAATTACATATTTTGATAAGAAACCTATTACAAATATGTTCTTACAAACTGGTGTTTGGTCAAGCTTTTGGTTCTACTCCCAATGTAATTTTGTTGTTTGAGTAGGATCTAGAGAATCGATTTTACGGATATCTATCGGTAAGTGTTGAATCTTAGAAGACGATATGAATGAATTTAGTGTTTTGATTCAGAGTTTGCTACAGCAATTGTATCCATTGCCTAGTACAACAGGGTTTATCAGGATTCACATGTATTCCAAATTCTCGTTACGTGTGCACCCGCAACGAGAATTTACATTGCATGATCACCCTATCCTTGAACCTTGAACACAAATGAGTTGATTTAGTATTTCATAGAGTGTAAAATGGTCTTATCAAAATTTATTAGGTTTTATAGGACATTTCACTCCAATTGATCAGATTGAAGAAATCTATCCCGTAGAACCATAAACTTTGACTTGATTGACCTTTTACAAGATCACATAGGAGTTATTTGGATTTCACATATTATTTTAAAGTGATTATATTTAACCTATGAGGTTATCGCAAGTCCTTCACCTAGTATTCTACTCGATTAGTTTGAAAATCGTATAAGTATCATAATCCCCAAAACAAAAATTCATGATAATTGTTTCAATTTGAATGTTAAAAGATATTTGAGATGGTTGTTACATTAGGAAAATTAGATCACATCATAAATCATAAGCCTAATATCATAAGATCTTGTTTAGAACGAAAGAATATGTGGAATAAGAACTTTAGATTGAGATGATAATAAGTATCTTAGAGCATTTGCGGTTTAGTCTAAGTATACAAATATGTGAAATAAAACATTATAGAAATTTAGATTAAAATGATAAATAATACCAATAATCATAAGTATAATGTCTTAGAAATTTAAAGTATAGTTTTAAGTGTAAGGATGTTGTAAAATGAAAGTTTTGCACATTATAATGTCATACACATTCATAAGGAGAATTCTTTGAATTCTAATAAAATATGTTAAGTAGTATGATATTATAGTACCTTAGATGTAGTAATGAATCACCATTACTAGTCTTAGATATAATTATGATAAGATATGTTGTGTGCCATATATATTTTTTTTCTTCTTAGATATAATAATGAATAATCATCATTAAATATAGAATAATGGCATCAACTCTTTTGACTTGTGTAGAATGTATAAGGATATAACATCATAATACCATAGGTTTAGTGATGAATGAACGTCACTAACAATAGATATAATGTTATAAGATTCTTTTAAGTCGTATAGAATGTATAAGTGACATCATGACTTCTTGGAGATTATAAGCAATCACCCTTACAAAAATTAGAGATGAAATATCATGATATATGTATTATAAGATTTTAGAGATCATGACACTATTACACTTTTGATGAAATAATGAATCATCCTTATTAATCATAGGTGTAAGGTGTCTAACCTTAGAGGAATGGTATCCCAATTAGAATACCTTTGCCATATTAGAACTGTTCATCTTGCGAGACATTTTTTATGACATGCTTTGGCCTATAAATGACAATACTTTCATCGAGAGTACCCAGGAAAGCTAAACGACTTTTTAGACAGGATTCTCAACTAACGGTACTTCACCCTTCCAGTTAATACATGTCCGTCTTAAAATCTTAGTTCTAACAGGAATAAGATCACAAAGATATACCTACGTTTTATATGTGTTTAGAAGAGATAGAAAGACCTCGAATCCCTAAAGCCTACGTAGAGTCCACAAGCTTGGGAGAATGTAGAGAGTTCAGAATATAAGTTTAGTACGAGGTTTGTATTGGGAGTTCACTAAGGTTAAAAGTACAATAATGAGGTTCATATGAGAGTTCTCTAAGAGTTCAATATTATTGGTTCACTGAAAAGGTTCATTAATAGTTTAATATTAAAGGCTCATAATGATGATTCATTAAAGGTTCAATATTAGAGTTCAGGATGGAGGTTCACTAAGAAAGGAAAAGTTCACTAAGCAATAGTTCAGAATGAAAGTTCACTAAGCAAGAGTTTAAAATGGAAGTTCACTAAGCAAGAGTTCAGAATGAAAGTTCACTAAGCAAGAGTTCAATGAAACTTCACTAAGTAAAGTTCATAATGGAGGTTCACTAATCAAGAGTTCATGATGATAGTTCGCCAAAGCAAGGGTTCATAATGAAAGTTCACTTTAAGGTTCAATAGGAGAGGTCCATAATACAAGTTCACACTAAAGGTTCAATACTAAAGGTTCATAATACTAGTTCACTAAAAGTTCAATAATAAGTGGCATAGGAAGGTTCATACAAAACAAAAGGTAGCTTAGTTATAGTCTAGGTCACCATTGTAATAACCTAATTCCCTATAACCATGGCTCTTATACCAATCTATGACACCCCACTGGTGGCGGAATATGTAGGGGCATGATATGTGAATGATTGTTCATAAGCTCATGATTTCAACCTCAAAGTTTCATACCTAAAATACTAAGTTACAATGTTTCAAAGTCAAATACAACAATCAAGAATTTAAACTTAAGTATTTATACAACTATCTAGGTCCATCTTTCTAGACTTTTACTTAGAGTCTTCACTTTAACCTGTCACACATGTAAAATAACTGTTGATGCGAGCGGTCAGTATACTAAAAACAAGACTAAATTAAAGCTATTTAACCTAAGCTAAAGACCCAAAATCTAATCCTAGACCTATACTTAACCTAACACCTAGTAATAATCGGAAAACCTAAACTAGACCGCTCCTAAGGCAAGTGTACCTGTCGGTGGCAGAATAGCTGATGGAAGTCCGGATATCGAACCAATGGACACTAGTATAACAAACTAATACCTAAACTGTGAACTAACTAAGGTAAAAGAGGGGGGGTTTTGGTGCAACTGATAACCTAATCCGACTGATCTGGCTGAAACACTCTAAACTAACAACTACACTAAAACAACAATACTAAAACTGAAAATGAAAATGGAATCTAACTGCAGTGAGGAAAACTGGTGTATCTAGGCTGGGAATCAAAAGTGTGACAGATGCTGATCTGGACTGATTTATGAAGGATGAAAACTAGGATCTTAATGAACAGACTAAGAAGTACCTAAGGGGGACCCAGATCAGATACCAGGTAACTCCAATAGGAATCCTAAGGCTGTAATATATGCACTAGTCAATCGGGTATCCTCCCGGATTCCCCGACATGCAATTGCACTCTAACGGGTGGATCACCTCCCGGATTTCTCCACCCGTTTGTATCCTAAGACACTAGAGAGACATAAAGTTGACAACTTTGACATGGATTGACACTAAAACTAAGTAGATCTAAGACAACGCCCTCCCGGGTCGTTTAACTCAAAAATCCTAAGTGTAAGAGACCAACCATCTAACCTATCACCTCCCAGATTTCTAGGTTAGGTTACACATGCAAATAACTATACTTAGTGAAGTCTAATCCTATGGAATGTGATCAACAACCCATAAACTAACCTAAAACACAAAGTAGTAGGCCTAACATGCATCTATGTGTGGAAAGACCTTCCTAAACACATGTGGATCAAACATACATCATATATAATCATTCAACATCTGTAAAAACCATCAAAGTTTCAATCTTTACAACTGATTACAAAGCATATATCATCATCAAGCATAAATCAAGTCCAAAATCATCAAAGTTCACAACTTTATCATCCTAAACCTAGATACAACCATAGATCTAGCCACAAATCATGCTAACAGTAGCTAAACAAGTCTGAATCAAGTCTAAAAACATCAAAGATCAAAGCTTTAAACTAAGAACATGTAAAGAAAAGGAAAATACTCAAAGACAATCTCCTTCTTCACTTCTACAAACCCTAATCAAGCTCTTCCTTCCATGGTTAAGCTCCAGCAGCCTCCTAGCTCGATTAGGGTTCCAAAGTCGCAGAAAAAGGTCCTCAAAACGGCTGGAATGCGATGGATTTATAGAGGGCTTGAAATTAGGGTTTTTGGGCTCAAAATTCATTTGGGGCGTAACGCCTGACGTGCCTGCAAATAGTCAGGCGTTACGCGCGAGATTTGTGGGAATTGGCGGCTGATGATGCCGTGCATAACGCCTGGATCCAAGAACCCTTGATAGGCATACCGCCTAGGTCAAGATTCCTTGATTTCTTCGCTTGATCACCCGCTCTTGATTCTGACGCCCGTTTGCCTTCATTTCCGCTCCTCCGGAACACATTCCTGCACAAAAAACATTAAAATGTAAAAAGTAACTAAAATCGAATCGAAATATATACAAAACTAACGAAAACAGACTCAATTATGTACGAAAACGGATGTGTTAAATTAACACATCAACTGTCAACTAAATGAATAGTTGGTGAGTAGTCACATGATTATAATAATGTAAGTTTCAAAGTATGCAAACCTAAATGGCAATGTATATGAATATTATATTGTGAATGAAACAATAATGTGTAAAGGGTGTACCATCCCTTTTTAACACGGACAACGTCACACGAAGAGAGCGCGACTCTCTTAGGAACTAAGTAATAGAATACGTGCTAAAATGCATAAGAATAAATAAGTATACAAATACAAGAACAATCACATAATAACAATCCAACTACAAAGCATTATATAGTTTGCATAAGTTTTAAGAATAGTATAAACGTCTAGCATTTGAATAAGGACATGTGTGACAGCCCCAAAATAATATAAAGCTAAAAAGGAGGTAAGAAAACTCACAAATGTTGCTGCTAAGCAATCCGATAATACAATTAAAGGTAGTTGTGGAATAGCAAACGCTTGTCAACCTGTTTTGAAATATAATATGTATAAGGATGTGTCTACTATTTTCTTAATTTCTAAGCATTCTAAGTCACTAAAGAATATATCAAGTTTAGTCTACTAAGGGTTGGGTTTTGTGTATTTGACTTACCTTGTATAAGTGTATAATCGTTTAAAGCCATTACAAGTATATATCCTTTGTTCAAACAATAACTTATTATATAATTTAAATAGAAATTTTAGAACTAAATTTATTAACTTAAAGTCTTAAGTTTAATGTTTATTAAGTAAAATATAACATACGTTTTATAAATCATTGATTAGAATATATTTATATAAGACTACACCAAGTTCATTTAATAAAACTTGTAACTAAATTGTATTTAAAATTCAATTAAACAAATTGGTTTAAGTAAAAGATTTAAATAATTATTACTTAAATGAAATAAATAAATAAATAAATACAAAAAATGACTTTTTCCTTTAATAATATCATTTCATAAAATTTTGAATAAAATTTTACACCATTCTTAAAGACTAATACATTATTGTATAATTTTTAGAAGTTAAACTAATTTCTAAATATTTTATAATATTTAAATGGAATAAAATACGGCTTATTATTAAAAATAGTGTTTTGAATATTATATATATTTTAAAGAACAACTTCATGAACAGTATACTTTTCCTTTATTCTAATTTCAATTTTGGGTTTTTAACTTTTTATTCTTCACACCTGTAATTTAGTTTGGAGGTCTTCTGTGTACGTGTCTATCATAGGCTCACCAACCATCTTTGACACTGCCAGCAATCCCCTTTTCATCAACGATCGTCTTCGCTTGCCGTCTCCCATTGATTCTAGGTTCTCCTGCTCTCTGCAACTTTCTTTCTTTTATTATGTTTGCCCCCTTTTCTATTGGTCGTTTTCTACCGTCTTCCTGCTTACATCTCTTGAGGTGGTTCTTCATGTTAGGTTTGTGTTATTTATGTGCATGAAGATGTACGCAACTTTGTTTCATATCTCGTCGTATTCCATTTTTTAGTTAACTTACTCAACTTAGATTTAGCTATTTCTGAATTCCTATTTCTGCATCGAACTAAACTTTGTATCTAAATGAAGATTAGGTGAGTTATGAGTAGGGGTATGTAATGTCATATTAGAGGTGACAATTTTTACCCATGTCAAAAAAAATGGGTTAGTTTGGGTAAACAATTGTAGTATAATGGGTTAAAATATGTAACATCATAATATTGAATGGGTTGAGATGAGTAGCATTTAAACACAACGCGGGCCAAGACGGTAACCAAAAAGGTAAGCAAATGTAATGAATTCAAACATTTAGGAATGATTAATAGAACATATATGATGAGTTAATCACTAAATATTATTCAAATGGACTATTTGTTTATTTAGGTTAAACTAAATTGATGTTTTTTAAGAACAATCCATTTAGACCCGAACTGATTTTGCTTAAAACCCGTTCTGACCCGTTACCCAACCCGACCCAAACCGCCCATTTTGCCAGGCATACTCATAGATTAAAGCATCTAATTTTGTTGCGCAAGATTACATTCAATGCTCTGTTTGGATTTTTAATTATAGTTGCTCTCTTTATGTTTTCTAAATTGTGGATTAATATTTGTTTATGTTTTCTGTTATAGGTTTCATTGGAGTTAACACGGAATGATTGTGAGTAATTCTACCATATACTTTGTCTTTTATGTCACCTGTAAAGAGGATGTGTTGACGTTGATAATTAGAAAATAGATCAACATGATTAAGATACCGATGCCAATTTCTAAACAAAATGGTTTTAGAATGAACATATACCTTTAAAAGAGTTGTTTGTTTTATTACCAAAACCACAATATATTGCAGTTTTTGTGTGAGGAAAACTCTAATATTGTAGCATTAGCCAACTGTAAAGAAATTGCTATGACTTCAATACTCCATAAATAGGTTCGTAATAACCCAGGTAGAGGGTTGTTTTAATTTTTTTTTTACTTTTTATGTTAATCTCAGGTTGTTGTATTCTGTTATTATCTACATTAGTTATAAATGACTAAATATCATGTTCTTTAGGTATGGTTTGATTTTTTTTTAAAGATGGGATTTGTCTATGTCGTCTTCGCAAATGACTAGAAAAAGAAAGACTGTTGCGTCCTCCATTGACAATGCATCTACTTCTGTTAATGGAGCAGCCTATACTGGATCTCAAACATCTGCTCAGTCTGAACGTCGCGCGTCTATTCTTAGAACACTTACACGTGCACGTTTGGGCCCTGGTTACATACAACCTAATGAGGATGCTTATAGAAAGCCTTCAATACTGCTTGAATCACCAGTTGTTGACCTTAGCTCACCTGTTTATCTAGATTTAGGCGAATGTACTAACGTTTGCGAGTTTTGTGGTGCTCTATTTTGGTTTTCAGAGCGTGTAGCATCATTTCCCATGAGCCGTAGGCCAAGATACACTATGTGCTGCAGAGGAGGCAAGGTTAACCTGCAGTATCCTTCTCAGCCTCCAGAAACATTGAAAAGCCTTTTTGCTAACCCAGAATTTTTAGTCAATATTCGGGCCTATAATTCAATGTTCTCAATGACCTCATTTGGCGCAAATATTGACGAATCAATTAATACAGGTATGGGTCCTTATGTTTTTAAGGTTGCCGGCCAGATTTCACATTGGGTCGGTTCCCTATGTCCGCTACCTGGTGAGGCTCCGCGGTTTCTTCAAATGTATATATTTGATAGTGCAAATGAGGTTCCAAACCGTTTGCGTTTCTTCTCGGGAAGTAATCGCTTACAACTATCTGCAGACATTGTCTCTATTTTAGCTAACATGTTGGCTGAGATTAATGGATATGTTAAATTGTTTAAATGTGCCAGGGAGTTATGCACACAGGTAGACATTCCATCATTTGCAATTAGGCTTCATAGCAATATACAACAGAGGAACTACAATATTCCAACTACTGAAACACTTGGTGCCATTGTTCAGGATGTCGAATCAACTACGGGTGATTTCGACATTGTAATTCGTAGTAAGGATAACACTCCTCACAGAGTTAGTAGGTTGCACTCTTCTTATATGCCCTTGCAGTATCCGTTACTTTTTCCCTATGCAGAACCAGGTTGGTCGCCAAGTCTCCGTTTGGTCACAGAATCAGAGTCACGAGATCGCAATCTCACAATGAACATGTTCTATAGCTATCAAATTCATGACAGAGTTGCCACATACACACATATACTTAAAGGTGGTAGACTTTTTCAGCAGTACTTGGTTGACGCATATGTTTGTATAGAACAATGTCGTCTGGATTATATACGCACGAATCAAAGTCTTTTCCGTGTTGAGTTTTTGCATGGGCTTCATGACGCTCTATCAAGAGGTGATACTGAAGGTCACCAGGTTGGTAAACGTATAATTTTACCAGCCTCATTTACCGGAGGCCCTAGATATATGTACAAACATTATCAGGATGCATTAGCCATTTGTAGAGTTCATGGTAATCCTCAGTATTTTATTACGTTTACATGTAATGTTAAATGGCCTGAAATTAAACGGGAGCTTTCTCGCGTTCACTGTACAAGTGCACAAGATCGACCTGATATAATTGCAAGGGTCTTCCATATGAAGGTTGAATCATTTATTAGATTCTTAAGGTTACAAAGGCCATTTGGTGAGGTTGCTGCAGGTACATCCAACCTTTTGACATTTTTGTCGTTTACCAGTTTCATTTCCTTTAGCATTCCATTCTCACACCCTATGTTATATATATTTTTTTAGATTTATACACTATTGAATTCCAAAAAAGAGGCCTTCCTCATTGCCACACACTAATTTGGGTTACGCCAACCCACAAGATTCACCACCCGAGGACGTTGATCAATTCATCACTGCTGAGATTCCAGACGCGTCATTAGAACCTGTTTTGCATAGAATAGTAACAGATTGCATGATGCATGGCCCTTGCGGCTTACCCAAAATGAACGCCCCATGCATGATTGAAGGAAAATGCTCAAAATCATTTCCAAAACCATACGAGCAGAAGACACGGTTTGATGACAACGGTTATGTTCATTACAAAAGGTTACACATGTCAGAACATGTAATAAAAGGAGGCATACCACTCGACAATGGCTATGTTGTCCCCTACAATAAAACTCTTTCTATGCATTTTGATGCTCATATTAATGTTGAATATTGTGGATGGAGCATGCTAATCAAATATTTATTTAAGTACATTTCTAAAGGAGCGGATCGAATACGTTTCGCGATAACAAAGTCACCAGAGAGTTCTTCTCCTCCTACTGACAACCACTCTGAAACTATCGACCACGTGAACGAAATAAATAATTATGTAGACGGTCGATTCATTTGTCCCCATGAGGCATCTTGGAGAATTCTTAACTTCCCAATCCATAGTAGAAATCCAGCAGTGCAGGTGTTAGCTGTACATTTGGAAGGCATGCAGAATGTCACTTTCAAGGATACACAACATTTACACAATATTCTTGCCACCCCAAATATTGGAAAAACAACTCTTACCGAATGGTTAAAAAACAATAGCGTTGACGCCATGGGTAGACATCTTCGATATGTTGACTACCTCTCTCAGTATAGATGGGATAGTTCAGGAAAAGCGTGGATACGTAGGTTGTCAAACAAGGTTCCAAGCATTGGAAGGCTGGTGTATATTCACCCTACATGCGGTGAGTTGTTCTACCTTAGAATTTTACTTGCTCATCAAACAGGTTGTAAGAGCTTCATAGACATCAGAACTGTGTCGAATGTTGTGTTCCCAACATATCGTGCAGCATGCGAAAATTTAGGATTAATTGGGGATGACAGAGAATGGGCTGCTGCATTTTTGGAGGCATCACGTTGGGCGACCTCCTCGGAACTCAGATCCCTATTTGCCCATATGCTTATGTTTTGTGAGATGTCAAACCCTTTGGCATTATGGGAGGAACATTGGTCAAAAATGGCTGACGATTTAAAGCTAAGAATAATTCAGGCTACTAGCTCATCGAGCCTTCACATGAATGACAACGATTTGCAGCAACATGTTCTCTATGAGATAGAAATTTTGTTGAATTCAGGTGCCACTCCTTCAACACTAGCAGATTTTGGTTTACCCATGCCATGTGATTCTATGATATCCATATTAAAAAATCACTTACTTATGGAAGAAAGATGTTACGACAGAGTTAAATTGACAGCCGAGCATTTGTTATTTCGAGATTCCCTTCATCCAGATCAGCTCACTGCTTACCACATGGTTATGGATTCACATGCATCTGGGCAACAGATTCTTCTTTTCATTTATGGTCCAGGAGGTACAGGTAAAACATATTTGTGGACAGCCATCACCTCTGCCTATAGATCTATTGGAAAATTGTTCTTGCTGTAGCTGGATCTGGGATTGCATCACTTCTATTACCATCTGGAAGGACTGCGCATTCACGTTTCAAGATTCCACTAGACCTAACTGATGAATCTGTGTGTTACATCAAGAAAAACACTCAACTTTCACAACTACTTATTGAAACAGCACTCATCATCTGGGATGAAGCCCCATGAGTGATCGTAGGTGCTTTGAGTCCTTGGATCGAAGTCTTAAAGACCTTATTGGTAATGCTACCCAACCTTTTGGTGGAAAATCAGTCTTACTTGGTGGTGATTTCAGACAGACGCTACCAGTAAAACCTAAAGCCCCAAGATCTGAAATAATTGCCTCATCACTTCCACGATCTTATTTATGGTCACAATTCAAGGTTCATAGATTGAAGGACAATATACGAGTGCTACGATCAGCTTCTAATACAGGAAACAGAGAGGCTATAAAAAAATTTACCCAATGGTTACTTGATGTCGGAGATGGGAAGGTAGGAACTCCTTATAAACACGAATCAAGTGACGTCAAAGTAATACAACTACCATTAGAATTTGTAATTCAACCTTCAGAAAATGCTTTGTTTGAACTGGTTCATTTTATCTATGATGATACAATTCTAAATAACCCAACCCCAAGTAATCTTTCTGATAGAGCCATAGTATGTCCCAAAAACGAAACTGCAGATCAAGTTAACGAATTGGTTCTTACAATGTCCCCTGGCGAGTTTTCAACG